>JAOUZG010031957.1:2763259-2801009 GCA_026289955.1 Argiope argentata | reverse complement strand
TATATATATATATATATATATATATATATATATATATATATATATATGGACTAGCTCTTAACTGCGACTTCGTACGCGTGGAAATTTTGATGTGTATATGTGAGAACTGACAGTTTAATCACAATGTAAAATGTTATCAAAACCGTATGCAAGCAACGCAAAGACGTTAATTTTAGGCACCAGTTGGGGTAACGCGATGCAGATTAGAAAATTTTAATTTCAATTCATCTATTTTATTTTTATTCAAAAGCACTTCTGAAGGAATCAAAAGCTCTATTAATTAACAATGTTTAATATTAAATTTATCATACACTACGAAAATAAACAGAGTGGTTTGAAATAACCGGTCGAAAACATGTTACGTCTAACATCATTAGCGTGGGGAAAAACTACTTAAAAGCTATGTATTTGAAACTATAAAGGTACTTTTAAAAATGTAATCAAAAATGATGAAAATAGGCAAAAGGAATATGTACAGCAAGAAGAAAAATCAAGAGAAATGAACAGGAAATATCGAATTATACTAACACAAGAACAGTGTAAGAAAAAAAATTAACAAACCTTCCTTTAGAATAGAAAGATAATTATAAAATAAAATAAATGAATATAAATAAAATGAGATTAAAAACAAACGATTAGATTTTTTTAATTATTTGTTCTGATGAAAATGGCTTTCTGTCCAAAATTCCTACAATAAATCACAAATAATTCCATTAAATAAGATTATATTAAAAGAACACCGGAAATAGAAAAATATAAACGAACGATTCAAATAGCTCAGGCAGATGTCAGATTTTTTTTTATTATTTGGTGGAAAAGATAGTTTTTAATTAATAAAAAATTAACCACTCAATTAACCGGAATAAAAATTAGCCTATGTTTTTCTGTAGACTATAATCTATCTGTGTGCTAAATTTCATCCAATTTCCTTCAGCCGTTCTGGCGTGATTGAACCCCATCATCCATCCAAACTTTCTCATTTATAATAGTAGTACAGATGAAGTATTAGGATTACATCAAGTTTAATTGGTCAGGTTTTATTACGTATCAATTCTTAAAGTATTTTTACACAAAATGATTACAGAGGCGCGTTGCCGGGCGTTTCGCAGCTTAGCAGGTCAATAAAAAGAAACACACCTGGTAAAAATATTGATATAAAAAAATCAGTTATTTGTTAAAAATGTACTGAAGCATTGTTTATTTTATTGAAAGAGTGTAATTGTTCATTTATAAAGGTCGCAAAAGTCCCTTAATCCGCTATTGAATTTACTGATACATTTCGTCTGAAAATCAACATGACAGTTTTAATTACGCGCTTTGAATAGTAGATTGCATCCATATTTTACTTTCATCATATTACTGTTATTTTCTTAGAGCATTTGTCATTTATATATAATTCATGTGTTCTTAACCTATTCCTTCGTTTGATTCTTTCAGAAACTTTAGCTAGGATTTCAACTTAATTTTAAACTTCAAAGGTGCATAAAGTTTACTCTACACTAAAACAAAAATTTATGGAAGGTCGTCATCCTACGCCAGTAACAACAAAAGTATTCAGTTTGATAGCGTAAGCCATTTGAAGTTAGCAAGATTCCCAGATAAATCTAAAGAGTTCCATAATATTTTTATCAGGTATTTGCATGCATTTTAATCAGCAACAAATATGCAAGTATCTATATAAACGACAATGATCTGTGTTTTATCGGTTTACAATTACTTTATTGTTAACAATTTGAAAGTTTTACGTTTAATTTTATTGAGTTATTCGGTGTATAATGACTCCAATCATGGAATACTCCAAATGGTATTTTCTATATTCATTGCTTTTTTTGTGTGTCTGATTTAAAGAAATCTGCTGACCGATCCCATCAGACGCTGCTTCATCTCATTATCTGGCGGTTTTCAGTTTCGGCGATTCAAGAGTGGCGATTTCGATGTCAGTGACAAAGAACGGACTGATGGATGATTTAATGGATGAAAATAAGAAACCGTTGTCGAAAATGATGGAATATTTTTGGATTGATTCACAGGGTGCTCATTAATTATTATCGGGGTTTCCATACCTCATAAATTTCGAATAAAAAAACTTATTCATAAATTACAACTCAAAGAATTTTATTATTGATATTAAAAAGATTAATGAATTGCACATCGCTCGTAACACATCGAGACGAAATTCAATTTCCTTCCAAGTGTTCTCCAGCATTTGTGGGGTAACGTTTTGGATAGCTGTAACAATTCTGCACTTCAGTTCATCAAGGGAGGGTACAGGGATCTTGTACTCAAAGTCTTTGACACACACCCAGAGAAAGTAGTCCAGCTGTGTTATATCTGGTGATCTCAGAGGCCATGGGATTGGTACACCTCTTCCATATCATCTGCCGGGAAGTTCTCGTCTAAAAAGTCACGTACAATCATGCCCGAATGTGGGGGGGGCACCATCCTGTTGAAATATTACATCTGGCTGATGTTGCTGCATCTGAGGAATCGCATACATATCCAGCATGTCAAGGTATGTCACGGAGTTTATTGTTGTTTCAGCAAAGAAGAATGGTCCCAAAACTTCAGTATGTGATAAAACGCACCAAACATTCGCATCAATCTTTTTCAAATTCTCGATAATCGTTCGGATTCTCCGATCCCCATGTTCTACAGTTATGTTTATTCTCTTTTTCTGACACATGAAGAGTGGATTCTTCCCAGAAGAACCAATTCCGAAGGTAATTTTCATTATCCTCAATTTGAGTCAAAATTTGTTCAGCGAACTCAAAACGAAGCGGTTTATCATTCAGGTGCAAAGCTTGCACCGTTTGCACTTTGTAGGCAATCAGATGAAGGCGGTTATGAAGAATGTTCCATATCGTCGTATGAGACATATGTAACTGCATAGCTGATTGTTTCTTTGATTTTCGTGGACTGCGAGTAAACGTTTCTTGGATTCGATCAACATTTCCATGCGAAAGCGACGTCGAGTAGTTAAGACTGATTTAGTTTCGAAAAACCACAATACACTCATCGCTTTTTCTTGCACGGTTGCCATATTTATTTATTACATCGTAATTACCCAGACTACAAATGCGCTAAGATCGCATTGTTGCCACGTAAAATTCTTTAAGTTGTAATTTACGAATTCATAATCGTTTTTCGTGTAATATTTTTTATTCAAAAGTTATGAGGTACGGAAATCCCGACAATAATTAATGAACACCCTGTATATTGTACCACTTTTTCTCAATAAATAGCTTTTTAAAATGAAAAAAATGACCAAAATACTGGCAAGTATCTAGTATTTTCATTTAATATCTCTGATGTGTTCTTTCATTACTTATATTTTGTATTGAAGGATTCGTATTTTACATTCAAAGAAAGGGAACCAGAGAAAATTCGTGATTATTTTCTAACAACCCTTTATAAATGAAATGAGAGTGCTTAATTTCCCCCTCTATTCAACAAAAGAATCTCATTGGCGCGAACAATTATAAAGGTTGTTCGGGTCGATGGTAACTAAACTAATTGTGATCTTAGTTTGTTTTCTACTAACTTTATTTAGCATTTTTTATTATCTTTCATGATCGTTTCATGACATCTAATCATGGTAAAAATTAATTTCTTTGAAAAGACTGTTATGTTTTCTCAAATATCTTTACTGGCTCCGAATATTCGTGTTACTTGGGCCAATGATTGAATTTGGTTCTATTAGCAAGATAAATTCTGATGTAGTAATTATTTTGTTAAATTTAATTCCTTTTCTTTTTGAGAATAATTGTGTTATCCTTTTCTCCTTCAAGAAATATACACACTTTCCAATTATCAGATTCTGGCCATTTTGAAGGCATTTTTTTTCCATCTTTCTTGTTCAAATGTTATGAAATTCTAGTGCAGAAAAACAATACTTACTATTACTCCTGCGACCCTTACTACGCCTAGTCACCCCCGTTACAAGAGGGATTATTGTGACTGGCTGTTACGGTCATTAACTATCCAATTTTTTACATAAGAAAGCAATGGCCAACGAAAGTTAAAATAATCTTCAAACTGTTGGTAAAAGGATAGAAATCTTTTCCATAATTTTTTTTAATATTTTTAAGTTCTCAGGGTATCGTAATCTCAATCCAAAATCACTATCTACAATGACTGTTCCTCTAATTTCTGTGAGTTCGACATATGTGTTATTATGTAGCGATGGAATGAACCCATTTCCTTATAACTGCTGCAACTCTATCGGATATTCTTGCGAGATAAAATATATAGTTAAAAAACAGGTATTCATTAAATATTTCAATATTTCATTCATGCATCTTTATTGTTTTGAAAGACTTGCCAAATTTTCTAAACAGCCCCGCGCTTGTGTATCCTCCCTTTCTTCAAGACTTTAAATATTGTAAGTAACGTCACATTTTCATTTGGGCATATGGATGGTTGAGTTAATGCATTAAGATGAAATGTATATAAATATACAAATAATGTTAAAAATTATAAATGATTTGCAATACTTCCAGTGAGACAAACTTTTTTGTCTAAATATTTGTGTTTGAATCATTTAATTTTTTTTATCATGTTCTAAAAAGCGAAGTAACTATTCAGCTGAATAGTACTTCACTGAATTGGTACAACCAAATGAAATTCAGAAATAGTTTTGATTTATAAATGCTTCAAAACACAAGTGAAGAAAGCAAATATTATCTGACTATTTCACTTAAACTCAATTTTAAATTTAAAGTTAAATCCTTTCTGAGCGAGGTATTAAAATCAAATCTTTTGAAGATGACCTGAAATTGAATATTTTGCTATTTGAGTATATTATAAAATATATTACCTTCTGAAGAAAAAAATCTGACCTGGTTTTCAAAATTGATTTTACTCACTCGGTTGTTTATCTTTTATTGGAAACGGCAAAATTTATTGATAACACCGAAGAGGCACATCAAATTTATTCATTGTTGTTGTAAATATTCAAATGAATGTAAAAAGTTTGTGAATATGCTTTCATGTGGGAGTTTCATTTCAATGCGTTTAGTGCAGTTTGAAAAAATATATTAAAATATGTGTTAACAGGCTTAATATTTTTAGAGAGGGCAATGCCAAAAGTAGATTCACCAAGTTAGCCGACTCTTTTCTATGATTATTGGAAATTATCGGAATCAATGAGATGCGAATGACGTTACTAGGTCGGGGCAAATTGATCATGTGTTCTCGGTCCGTATCAAGGGGACTCCAGTTAAGGAATCGGTCTCGCTTGGAAGTAAAGTACTTATTTCTTTCACTCTTATTCCAAATGTACTTAAAAAGGAAAGTGATTCTTGACAAATATAGGAGAATATGAAAAATACAGACCTTTTTACACCTTGAACCTTAAAACATGAGCTACGGTTCTGAAAACAAAATCACAAATCGGGAATTTTAACATGGATCTCTCAATCGAAACTCCATCGCTATAAAAGTTATTATTATAAGCGCTATATTCTTAAAAATGAGCTACAATACGATGGGAGGTTATATTTGATCAGCATGAGATCTTTTAGTAAAAGAACATAATATTTTATTTTTATAAGAACTAATTGGATTTCCTACGGATTTATGGTACTAAAGTGTTCTATGATATATATAACTATTAAGTGGCCTATATATAGAGCTAATATGTATATAAATGCCGTTTTCATGTTCATGGAAATGACAAATTCATTATAATTATCTCCATTTTCAAAGTACAAGAAGATAGGATTTTACTTTTTTGGCGGAGTGTAAAGAAAGTCAGTTCCAAATTAACCGCATAATTATCCTATTCATTCCTCTAGGACAATCTGATGACAAATTCGGAATAATTATCCTTATTTTCAAAATATGTTAAAAAAGAATTTACGATTTTTGGTAAAGTGTAAAGAAAGTCAGTTACAAATTAACCATTATTAAAATTTCTTTGGACATATTATATCTACAAGTGTATTATTCGCCCTTACAAATTAGGATAATATGTAGTTTTATTTCATTATAGTACCTTATTTCATTTATATGACCGTCTAATGGCCTTTAGATCAAGGGACTATTTATATTTAGCATATATGGTATCGTTTTCTAATATTAAGAGAGATATATATATATAAGATATATATATAGATATATATATAGGCAAGATTGTTTCGCTTATAATTGCCGAATTGGTTACAAATATTTATCGGAGATTCGAATGTGCGTTTTCTATTTTTTTAAAAATATTTAAGCAAAATTTTAATTAGTTTAAAAGTTATATAAATTGAACCATTTTAATGACAGCTTGTGAAAATGATTTGTCTCAAAAATTACTTTTAACCCATCTCAAAATTCCAAAAATTATTTCTTCATTTGAATCATCAAATTTAGTGCGTAATTTTTCTGATATTATTTGCAATAGAAATGTTTAATGTAGAAATTTAAGTGAAACTTCGTTATTTCATTGAGTTTCTAAATTGTTTGTTTTAATCAAAGTATTTATTTTGCTTATAAACTATGAAAAAAGTAGTAAGGGATTTTATTTTATAATAATATTAAATTTCTCTTCTCTTTCTGTTTGCTTTTTATTATTCTGTTTGTTTATTTCAGAATTAGATATGCTATATAACAGTTATTAAGTGTATTTAAACTATTTTGATTTTCAAAACGTCTAAAGCGATATTTTTAAGTAAAATTTCATAAGCTGTCAGTTCTTTTGATGTTAAAAGTTCCTGTAACTAAGACGCTTTTTAGTAGTTCAAACATCACAAGTGTAATATAACTACATTAAATGTGTAATTTTTTATAAAAAATAAATATAAATATTGTCATAACATTTGAATAGAATGTATTTCCATGGCATATGTGAAGTAATATAAGTAATATAAAATCCTTGTTTTTTATATTACTTAAGATTTTTTTCCGAAAATAATAATTTTATATATTTTATAGCTTACCATTGTTTGCCCTGTTTTATAGCTTAGAATGTTCCGTGAATTTTTAAAAATACGTGACCTGTTACATTTTTGGATTCATGTTTGGCATTGTTTTTTCAATATAAATGAAGAATTCAAGTGAAGTTACGAATTTTAATTGTTTTATTTTCTTTATGCATGCGAATTATTTCAAGATGGAAACATATGCGTCGGTTAATTTGTTATTCAGTTGTAATGTAGCTGAAAGTTTATCGTGTTAATAAAGCTTAACATTTTAAAAAAATCATTCTGCTTCATTTTCTAACAATTAAATGTAAGGTTCTCAGTCAAACTTTAACTAGCTGCAGAACGGGCAGGGATTTTCATTTTTTCAAAGTATCAAAATTTAGAACAAATAGCAATAATTTTTAATTTACTAGTTTTTTTTTGTATTCCCACCTTTTATTCCTATTTATTTGTAGATATTCTTGCTTTTGAAAGTATCAAGAATTAAATAAATTTAATAACTAAATGTATTGAAGAATAAATGTAATAACTAAATGTATTAACATTAAGAAATTAGCCCTAGAAGGAAAAGGTAAAGGATATAAGAGCAGAAGATTTTTAAAAATGTTATTATTGAAGCGTGATTACAATTTTAATCTCCCCCTTTCATAGAACCACGGAAAAAGGACAGGGGTTAGTACGCAATTTATGTGTTTTAAGACGCAGGTTATTATTTTTCCTGTGTGTTATTTCAGGAAGGTACGCCTCTGTATTAGAGATAAATATTTAAAATAATAATTAGTATGAGAGAAAACTTAATTATTTTACTTTCTGCTAAGATACAAACCTCATATGCAAAATCTAAGCTGTCAGTAAAGGAAGAATAAAACGGTTGAGTAGGAAAAAGCTGAAGCAGATTTTGTTTTGTTTTAAATTGACTGTAATTGACAATAAGTATTGTAAGCATAAAATTAATTGATACACTTGAGAAGTGCGGTTCGATATTTTGAAGTATAAAATCATACACGGAGCTAGCTCCCTTCTACAAAATTCTCGCCGGACCTAACAATGATATCCATCAAAAATCTCAGAGCATTTAACAATGTTTAATAAAAACATTCTAAAAAGAACTAGTTTTTTTGGAGTAAAAAACATTTCTCTCCATTTTAGTACAATTTAAATGTTAAATTATGTGTATCTCTTTTCAAACGCAATTTCAGAAACATTTCTTTTTCTCTTTCTTTTATGAATGCATTACTAAATTTTATTGAAAATAGAATATAAGAAAGTGGAATTCTAAGATAAGATTTTTTATTAATTAACAATGGAAAATCATTTTTTCCTCTTTTTTTGTGAATCCTATAAGCTTCATATCCGAAAGAGTTTTAAGATTGCACTTTATAAATGCATACAAAAAATTAATAATGAAAAAATTGTAACAATAGTGCATTTAGAATTAAGATTTTCAATATATAGATACATGAAAGTAGAACAAACAGAGAACACTATTTTATCTTAATATGTTTTGTTTGCATGGATTCACTACAAATGACTACTATCATTGAAATTTGAAATCTTATTTCCTATTATGCTTTGTGTAATTTAAATTATTACTGGAAATATTCTAAGATTCCAAATAAAATTAATTCAATTTCAATTAAATGAGAAACGATTTGAAACTACTGAAAGTAAGTAATTTCGTTCACATTCAACGTAATTCCTCAAATCAGACTACTTCTAGGGAAAGATAATAAAATAAATTTATGCCCGCGTTGCAATTTATATCGAAAATTTACTTTTTACACCACTTTTTCCTTGTCTTCCAAAAATTTCGGATAAATAAATGACATTATAATACACGTTATTCATAATTGTATGTTATTCATTATGTTTCGTATTGACTCCAATTGCATTGTAACGTGAAATCCGTCAAGAACATCGCAGCCGCATGAAACCATGTTTTGAGAAGAAGGATCGGAACAGCGAGGGATGGGAATGGAGTATCGTGAATGTGCAGCAATTTTATATTACATTATTTTTAAAAGGGATCAGTACACTCCGGTGAACCGAACCTATGATGGAAGGAATCATTCCCTTAAAACTACATAAAACTAAGAAATATTGTAAATTTGAAAAAAATAAATAAATTTATGTCTCAGAGCTATTATTAACCACTAACTGTTTTGCCCTATGCATGTGCATCGATTTATCGAACTTTGATAGTTGTAGACAAAAAATAAACCACTCATAATAATTATAATTCAATGTTAAAATGACTTCGAATGCGTATACAAGTCAAGTATTCGATGGATTTCCATTTGAATCAAAATAAGAAAACATTTCCAAAATAGAAGGTGTCATCTTATTAGATGGTAAAGGAAATAAAACAGATAAGGGGCTAATAAATTGAATACCTCAGAAAATTAACACTCCTCTGGCTGCATTAATTCGTAGCTAGAGACATAAATTCGTTCTTATGGTCAGAGACACGGAGTCAAATAGACCCTGTAGTTACTTTTCAGTTTTGTATTCTGTATACAAATTTGGAATTTATTTTCCAAGTTCGATATATTCTGTAAATCTTGGTTCATCTAGCAGCTACTTAGATCACTTGAAACTATTTTTTATTTACCGGTTGAAATAATTTTCAATTTCAGCTTAGTCGATTTCCTCTTCTGAATTTACGTCCAAATTTTCTTCCCTGCCTTGTTCTTTTTTTTTTTCTTTCTTCATGATTGCTTATAATCGGTCCTGAATCTGGATCACATGGCGGAATTTTTTCCTGGAAGGCCCCGGTTGAGCATTATTCATTTCAATTTAATCATCAATATACTATTTTAGACAAAGAGTGCGATTTGCAATTCGAAATACGAAGAAATTTCCTGGTGCGTTATATATTTTTCCAACCACAGTTTTAGAGAGGTGGAGACAATGACCCCATAAATAAAAATGTAACCTTTGAAAAAGAATTACTCGGTTATACTCACGTATTCATACTGAGATTTTTGCGGACATACTGCTAAAATAACAGCTTGAAGGTACTGAAGAGGCGATTTTATTCAAAAACAAAAACAATTGAGAATCGGAGTTAATGAACAACGCGAAGTCATTCTAACAGTCACGGGTTAAAGCTGAATTATTCTGAAGGCTGTTGCACCAAGTATAGATAATGCTACTTAAATTCATATTCCACTTAATTATACACACTAAGCTGACGAGTGGAAGATTTTGGCTTTTCTTTTTATTTGGAGGGAGTTGGTGTCTCTATTGAGATGACTCATTTTCTCAGAGAACGCAAAAGATGAATAATTACACATAATTTCGAATGATTTCCTTTTTTACATGGATCAGTTGCAAGTTATAATGAAACTTCATTTCTTCGAATACAGAAAAAAATTCGATAGAAACCGTTCTCGAAATGTCGATGTACAAACTAAAGCTGTAGAATCAGTTCCTATTTTCAATGCGTTTTCATGATTAAAAAAAAAAGCCAGAATTCTCTTCATTCCCTTGAAAGGTCTATGGACCAGTGAATAGAGCACTCCTGCCTCTTCTATCGGGGGAGGAACAAAAGAATTCATCACTTAGACTGGAAAAAGCGAGTTCAGTTGCAACCTAACAAGATGAAAAGTCAGCTTCTTCACATTAAAATATTAACTTCATGAGAGTTAGGTTTTATGGATTAAAAAAAAGGAAATGTTTCCTTCAAAAAATTTGAAATTTTATAAAAATGTTTAAATTAACTTTTTTGACCTTAATTGCTTCCTGTAAATTTTTATTTCGTTGGAGAATTATCTTTCATTAATTATTGTTTACATTTCAAAATTTTTAAGCATTTTTTTTTCAATTTTTTTTCTTTGATTTTTACACATAGCCTGGTTTCCTCGGATTCGGAATCCCCTGCATGCACTTCAGACCTTAAGAGCGGACCATCTGGGACACATTTCAGGACAGGATTTCGGGTTCGAGACCCAATTCCACCAAATAACCTCGTGCAAGCGGGTTGTGGATTGTATGGAGCGGTTCAGTTCGTCGGGGTCGATTCGCTGGTATGATGTGGAAGATTGTAGAAGGGGTTTCAGCCATAGATTGGATATATAAATAAGGAGAGCCAGTCTTACGCTTCTTTTCGAAGCAAGTGTACGCAACATGAGCCACGTAATTTAGGGATAATCTGAGAGTGAAAGTACCTTTTTTGGCGATATAGTCCAAATCTTGGCAAAATTTAAAATCTGTCGCGCAATCTTTTGCTTCCCAGTATTTGGGAAGCAAAAGATTTAGATTTTTGCTTTTTTTGCATTAATAAACGTATTTTTTTTATCTTTAAGTAAACATTTTATTTCTTTTATTTACCTAAAAACATCTTTAATTTTGCATTGCATGTTCAAATACTTCTATCATTATTTCAAACAGATAAAAAAGAACTTTTATAAAAAAAAGATAATGTAAAAAGTGACTTAAGACTTTCTTTATATCTGAAAATTTAAAAAAAGCCATTCGTATTTATAAATATTTTCCTTTCTAAAAATTAAATTACATTCCCAGAATTAGGAGAATAAATATTTATTTTTGCATAAAAAAAGAAAAAGAAATTAATTAAAACTGTACAGAATTATGAGATTCATTTCAAAATCGCAAAGCTGTTACTTTACAACGGGACGTTAATATAACTAATCTGAACTATTCCCTGATAAACATTGTGTTGAGGGATGCCGGACTCTTGAGGGTTGGCGGAATAGAAAGATTCAGTTTGCAGACGAAGTGGTCCGCACTTTTCGTCTTTCATTTTATTTTCTGCTGCTTACAAATTGAACGAAATTTTATTCTTCTTATTTTAAGGCCAACAATGTGAATGTTACGGGCGTAGGAATAACAATTTTTTTTTTTTTTGCGCAATTTGAAAACGACGTTGTTATGGTGTTACCTAAAGCAAGGGTGAAAAATTTCCTGTTGTTTTATGCAGAGAAATTTAAAAATCTCTCGGAATTAGGGTATAATAATAAATAATCATTTAAGCTTAAAACGGTTTTAAAAAGCGGTGCAGTGACCTAAAAATGATTAAAAAACGTTTTAATATATTCTTAAACTTTGTAAATACATTTTTTGTTGTTCTGGCAAACTGGGTAACTGAAAAAAGAAAGAGAAAAAACATCTAGCAGAAATTTTCTAACTGAAGGAATATTTTTTTCAATCATCATTGCTTACATTTTCCTAGTGCAGGTATTTTTCATAAATCAATGAATTTGACATAAATTTATATGAAAATTTTAAATATCAATCCTTAGTTTGGAAATAGCTATTTCAAAAAAATTACGAAAGAGAAAAATAACTGAAGCTTTGCTGTTAATGCACATTGTAATTAAATTCGTGCATTTTAAAATTTAATTTTCATTATTTTGCGGTTAGAATACTGATTTCAAAATATGCATTTTCATCAAAATGCATATTTTTTACATATTGTATAATTTATATTTTACATATATATAAATGTTTTTTGCGTTTCTTATGTTTCTATGTATGTTATTATTTTTATGATTGCATTGTTGGTCTTACGCGGGTTAATACCGTACGACATATTGGGACAAAATTAGAAACAGTGATGGATTAACATAGTTAAAATCTAAGCTATTATGTATTTTTTTTGTAAAAATTCAAATTAACTTTTTTTATTAATTTAATTTTAATTGGCAAATTCCATCATATTTTAATACTTTTTCTCAAATTTTTGCACACAGATTCATATTTAAAAACTATAAATTTTATAACATTGCAAAGCATAGATAATAAGCTCCATTTAAAGTTGTTTTCCAGTTTTGCTTGGGTTTTTTTAAATTCGCTGCAGCATTTTTTTTTTTGCGGAAAATGTTATTTTATTTACTGCGTTAGTACTGTCAAACGAGACGATATCTTGTAATTCCAAGTTTAATTTAATTGATTTTTATAAGAATTTATTTTTTTGTTTTCTCATACTTTATTTAAATTTTTAATGGGCATTGGTGGATAAAAAAAAATGAATTCACAGAATTTCGGCTTATACGACTTTTTCTGCTATTCTGTCAGTCTTTCCGTCGTGTTAGGCGAGGTAACGGGAATTTATTATTTTTGTTAAATAAGCAGCCTTAAATAGAAAAACAGAACGTCGTACAGTGCTGGAATAATGGTGCTTCAAGAACTACAAGAACTTTTAAAATTTCTATTTTTGGGTAAATTTTGAAAATTTATTGCCAAAACAAGGGAGTCGAAGGCTGATTTATATTTGCTGCGGAAGTTCATGACGATGAGAGACGCGGGGGGGGACGAATTGAAATATTTGGCTCGCACACATCGTCATCTTTTCGGCAAGCACTTTATAGTTTGATGTAGAAAATAATGATAAATTATTTATTTCGGTATTATAGATTATTTTCGCTACATTGGTTTATAGGAGGTCACTATGACATTGAGCAGAGATATCAATGACTGTGGCAGAAGTAATAATTTCTGTATACAAAATATTTGTATTACCGAGATAGAATTTAGCTTTTTTTTCATTCGAATTATAAAACTTATTATTAAAATAATATGAATAACACACCAGACCATTTCTTTCTTCCAATTCCGAGAAGTTCAATGTACTCTGAAATAAAAATTTAATTAAAAGAAAGGAGTTAAAGAAAAATAAACGGGGACATCCCCCTTGAAATTGGGAAACCTGTTAATGATCGTACGTTATTGAAGTAGGAACATCAGTGTAGAAATAAGGCCCGTACAGTAAGTTTTTCAGTGTTGTCAGTTCCAGATTTATTTCAGTTTGAAGTTCTGTCGCTTTCTGGCGCAGTCTCTCTGGTTGAGGAGAAACTATCGCATTGCAATGAGAAAATTACTCAAACGGATGCTCAAAATGTTCCTCACGTAAAAGGTTCAACGTATGAAATATATGTTAATGTACAAGATGCGTGTTTGATTATTTATCATTTTATAAGGAAAAAAACTAATTAGATGAAAATCTTCACTTCCACTTTTTGGCTAGAATACCTACCGTTTTTCGATACAGAACAAAAACAAGAACAAAAAACAAATCCTACAAGTAGGTTTCACTTTCACGAATAAAACATAAATTTATTTGTACAAGTTCTAAGAAGAAATTGAATCCTAGGCGGCAAATCGTGATCCAGAAATAACGTGGTCATTTCGTAAGAGAAAGCGGAAATGTAACTTTTATGACAAAAAAGAAAAGAAAAAAAAGAAAGAAAAGGAGAAAAAGGCAACAACCGATAGTCCAGTGAGACCAAACAAATACGCCCTCAAGTGTTCTCGAAATAGAATCCGCAGTATTTGTTTTTACTGAATGGCAACGAGAAGAAACGTTGCGAGGCGGAAAAAAGAACCGTTTTCGAAGGATGATTGTTTTTGGGCGAAATCTAATTTTAGAAGGCGGGAAGATGGGTGGAAAACGTGCAAATCTGAATACTTTATGAAACAGTTACCGTACACACAGTTGGTTCACTTTCGCAACAGGTGGATATCGGCCTACACTTCCCGGGTCCTTGATGTAGCATCAGTTGCTAGAATGGCACTTTTATTTATTAAAAAATTTATTTTCTAAAATATTTAAGAAATCCTTTCTTGATGTGATAATTTTCACTCAAAAAATAATATCCTTCGAAATATCGAAGGTATATTTTCATCTTCATTTGATGCTGTCATCTGCATAATGGCTTTATAATAATAGGTACTGTTATAATCAAATTCATTAAGAGTTAAATCATTTTTCCGCGTGATTCTAGGATAAACATTCTCAGTTGGATGAAAACCCCGCCTTGCACTCATGCTGAAGAATGCAGAGTTGAAATAAATGAAAAAAGACAAATATTTTATTGAAAGGGATGTTGTTTTTTCGCGACATTTACGTTAAGCTGAGTGGTGGCTCTTGCTGAACTAATAATACAAATGGATTCGTAGAACTCTTAAAACACAAATAGAGAAAGACACCCTTTTAAGTTCTGTTTGTACGGTTGTGAATTTTTTTTATATTGGAGAAAAAAATGGATAACGTTGCAAAGGTGTTTTTCCTTGCGAAATGCATCAAGATTTTAATCTGCCGTTTCACCAAGATTCTAATCTACATGAAATCTATGCGCTAAATTCCAGGAGATTTTTTCCCTGTTTGATACAACGTGTTATGAAGTTATGGAAATTTCACAGCTGTTGATTTTTGTGAGGTAATAAAAAGCATTGGACATTTTTTATGGTGTTGATCATGCTCCGTTCTCATATATCGGTTTTCAGAATCGAAAATTAGAACTTTTTTTTTACTCATACTTATTTAGAGGAAGACAAAACATAGCAAAAACGATTAAAACATAAATAATTTTTATCTTGGAAGAACATGATGTTTAGGTTTGGAGATTTTGGTGTCTCCGAAATTTGAAGACAAGAAATATTCGTTTCTTCATTGGTAGATAGCAAATCACATGACCCATGACATTTTAGGTTTGTTTTGACAGTGTTGTTTGAGATATTTAATTTTTATTATCAATTGCTTTTTGTTTTAACAAGCGCAATTTTGTAAAATGCGACATATATATTCGTTAATGATATTATAAGCGCATTCTTACTAATTGTGTTTCTCAAAATACTTTAAATATTAGAATATAATTTTAATATCAATCTGCATTACGTTCATTGGATTTTATCACATACAGCTTCCAGTAATTTTCGTCTTTCCAATAACTTTTCGTCGAAATTAATTTTTTTGGTCTTAAATCGGTCGAGTTCCAAAACTTTGTTTGCCGCCTAGAAAAATAGGAAATGAAAGTTAAAAAAATTATCATTAGAGGGAGAGAAAAAAGTCTCGTAATTTTTTCAAACCAGTTAAACCTGTTTTAATTATTTAAATTAATTAAAACAAATAATCACTTAAAAATAGTAATGTTCTTACATGATAACTTGAAATTTGCGACCTTATAATTCATTTTTATTATTAAATTCAATACATTTAAGATTCCAAAAATGATTTACTTTTTTAACATTTATTCAATTTGTTTTTATCAGTATATTTGTAAAATCTGCATCTAGTCCCTGAAAGGATTGGATTTCTGTCAGTTTTCCATTCATTTTTTGTGAACAGTGTAACCATGAATTTTTTTTTTTACTCATACTCATTTTGAAGCTATCAAAACTAAACAAAAATGATTAAACGTTGAATAATTTTGTACAATTTGTTTTTATCAGCATATTTGTAAAATATGGTAGTTAAAACTAAGCAAAAATGATAAAACATTGAATAATTTTGCTCAATCTGTTTTTATAATCTTATTTGTATAGCATTAATCTAGTCCTTGAAAGGATTGGCTATCTGTCACCATTCCAATCTTGGTTTGTGAGGAGGGAAACGATAGATACAAGAATCTAAATAAATGGAATTCGATCCGGCTATTAAAATTGCAAATATATCTGCAGCAAATTGGACCCCCACTTGAAATATGTCCAAGATTCGCTTTTCTTTACTGTGCTATGACACACGAAATGAGAGATAGAGCAGCTATGGTTTTTTCTCTCTCCTGATTTTTACATTAAAACAAATTTGTCGATCAAAATTATTCGGCTCTCGTGAGGTCCCCCTTTCCCTCTCTCTCCCTCTTTGTCGCAAGTTTCGTTTCTGCTCATAAAATGTCACGCAAATATTTTTAACTCTTTTCGACCCCTCATCCGTCTTCCCGGGCGCGGAAGCCTCTTCGTGAACCAACCGCTCCGCTTCCGTGAAAAGAGCGCTCGTTCTCTCTCTCTCCTCCGACTCGCTGCCAAGTGGGGGCTCATCTCCGAAAAGGGCGCTCGCATTCCGGACTGTTGCCTCTTAATGTGGCGGATAAATCTCGGCTTCGTTTCTGTTCGGCTGACGATTTAAAAAATGGGCCGACGCACGAAAAGAAAGGCTTTTTGTTGCTGTCTGTGTAAACCAGTTGTCAAAATCTGTAAGCACACTTGATCCTTATATTCCTCTATCGACTTTATCAATTGAAAATGCTTTTAAAAACTGACAATCAAAACGATATTGTTGTTTTCAGTTTAATTTAAATAAGAAGGCTGCCCAATAGTTTTTGTTGTCGCATTTTCGGCGATTTAAATAGCCAATAGTAAAGTTTTCCGATAGTTGTATTAATGAGAATATTTGAAAGTACTGTGATAGCAAATAAAATATTATTTTTAAGCACTTAATCGGCATTTGAAATGTTATTTTACGATAATAAATACAAGGTGATCGAAATTAAAACACTATTCTGAACTATTCTATTCTGAACAGAAACTATTCTGAGGACTCTATTCAAAGAACTACTCACTGTAAAAGTCCTGAAATTGTTGAACATACTACTCAAGACATGGGGGGAAACGGATTTCGAGAAAAAAAATAGTTTCAGAAGTACCGATAGATAGCACTGTACTGCACAAAATATGCTGAATCGACACGAACTATATTTAAAAAAATTCATGGGGTATGGCATTTTCATCTTTTTTCCTTCATATCACCAATAAAAATAACAAAGGAAAAAGTCCACACCGCATGTGTTTTTAAAAAAATATTTGTGTCTTTTTAACATACAGGGTGGCCATAATTAAACTGACAGCGTTCTGTAGCGCGATCTATTTGCGAGAATGACGGCACATTTTGTAGGAAGATTAAACGAGAAGGCGGACAAAGAATTCCGCAAAAAAAAAAAAAAGTTTCAAAAGTCATCGCTAGGGGAATATGTGGCGCTGTGTAATAGAAAATACAGCGTTAACAAATACAAATCAATACGGAAATAAAACTACCTTTTATTTTGCACATCCAAATCTCGTTCAGTTTGACTGCCGTTTTTGTGGACCACAAATTGTATTTTGTGCACAGTATTCACAACAGCAGAAAGTAACATGCCTGCAGGAATCTCCCGTATAGCCCGTGATATGTTATCCTTCAACTTAGCCAGGTCCTGGACAACTCCTTGATAGACCTTGGACTTAAGGTAACCCCATAGTCAGAAGTCGCATGGGGTAAGATCAGGAGACCGATGTGGTCCTGCACTTGGAAAGCAGCGGCTAACGGCGGTTTGTGTGCTTTCGAACATCGAATATTCAGACCCTTGTTGGCATCGCCTCAACAGTTGGTGGTTGTCTGCACTATGGATGTTAGATATACTTATTTAATTTTGCCAATCTAGCTTCTTTTTTTTTTGTAATGACCGTATTAAATTACATTCGAATAGCTGGACAGGCGGATTTCTTCTGAATAGATTTTACGCAAATTTTTTATGAAGTAATATACAAAATTTCATTTATCTAGCTTAAAGGTAATAGCTAACTTTTTTGAGTTATCTTTGTGCAGGCACAGACGGACATAAAAAAAAGGCTTATTCTAAAAATTGTGATTTTTGAATTCAGAGCGATAAAATATAGCAAGCGTTAAAAAAAAAAAATTGCGATTATATGATTTTCTCTGTTAACGATTATAATACTTTTTACTTCACATACGAGAAAGCAAGAGAAAAAAGTATTCTTATCGTCTAAGCGTTGTATATTATCTTTACTCATAACTAATAGATTTGTGCCAGATATTTTAACACTAATACGTTTACAAAGAATATGCAAACATGCGATGACTGAAAACTCTTAAGTTAATTTAGCGCGATGTCTTTCCTACTAAATTTATAATTGCATTGAATTTTGCATTTATTAAATCTATAGGTAGGTTGAATTGAAGTCTCATTGTATGTAAACACAAATAAAAATAGCAAAAAAAAAAAAAAGAAACCTGAAAATGATGATATTTTAAGTGAATTAAATATGGATGCTATTTTCTGCTGAAATTATAAATATTTGTTGAAAATCAGATCTTTCTCATTCTCCATGTGTATATGATCATGGCATTTTAAAAAGTATAATTTTTTTTAAATGGACGAAATTTCACATTTGGAGCTCTTATCAAATTCGTGCATTTTTGTTTTCAAAAACATACAAGAAGTAAATTAGTTTATTTCCATTTTCTAAGCCACCGGGAGTGTTACAGGAACGCTACTGAGACTATATTTGGTCCCAGTAGCTTCACTCAAATTTTGAAGAAAATAAAATACCTAGCTATTCACTTATTGAAGTGTATCTTCGCACATTTGATAGTGATTATATTACTATCAAAAAATACACACACACACTGAGTAGATGGGATATGGACTATTGTTCATGCTAAGTTCGCTACTGGGACTATATTTACCCTCTTATACAGGAACCTTTCCTATATAAAAAATATATTTTGTGCGCGTGATAAAACCCAAGTGCAAAGAAAAATTTGTGTGATTTTTTATAACTTTTTTCGTTTAATTTCCTCAACTTCTGAGGAAAAAGTTGCAGACAATCTTATCGCGTTTGAGTATAGGCATGGCGTTATTTCTTCTAGTGAAAATATTTAATCATCCATACACTTGCCAAGATACAAACCCAGTTCAAAACATATGGACACATACGGCTGCTAACACACTACCGAAATTACCGAGAGACATGAAGGCCAACTAATTCTTCAGATGAAATGACATTTATTGAAAGAAATGAGGATACCAACGTTCTATTAGACAACATCAAAACGAAAGGCTTCCTGCGGTCATTTTTAGAGCTATTTAGGCTCTTAATTGCTATATTAGGATTGGATTTGGCACGAATGGATTTTTCATTAAGTTTGTATCTCTGCAAGAATTCATTTCCAGTTCTTGTGTAGCGTGTACCTTTTGCTGTTTATATGAAATTAGATCTTTACCAATAAGCTATAAAGATTTTAGCTACTTGTTCAATTTTAGCACAAGTTTTAAATTAGAATATATTCTCATTTTGTTTAAAAAGAGAAGATATAAAGCAATTAGATTTTCTTATTTTGGTGAAAAATATTTTAACATTTCTGAGATGAGATTTCTTTCTTTTCTGTTACTAACAAATTGATTACTAAATACTAAACAAGGTTCTAAAGCATAATTCAGCTGAAGATCAGAAAATGAATTTTATTCTGCTTCATTTAAAGGAAACTGATTATTGTGAAAACAGAATGTAAATTTTTATTGTAAAAAAATCGGCATGTTTTAATTCCGTGAAATATCTCAGTATTATATTTTGTGTTACGTCATTATTTGTTTAGTACAGGAGCAGCAACTATGAGGAATCTTGATATACTACATCCCTTTATAGTTAGAAAGATTTGATCATTCAATAGATTCCATTGAGATCGCTCATCCCCTCCAGTATATGTGTACTAAAGTTCAGAAAGTCTGGGCTCTTTTTGAATATTACTATCACTACAAAAAGTTTATCAATTCAGATCCTGATATAGAGTCCAGTCTAGAAACCTAGCCCTAACAGAATTCCCTTAATTGCAGAGACTGCGTGTTCGTCCAGAGAACACAGCCATTACGAAATGGAAGGTCGGACGAACTATAAAAGCCTCTTCATCGATCTGGCAACATCTTCAAGCAAAGAGCCCCCCTGTATTTACAAAACATCTTCCACAGACAAAAAGCAGGCAATGAAGCCTTGAAATCTCGTATCAGAGCACAAGAGCTCATTACCAAGAGATATGCAGATTCCATTAAGGGCAGGGCGCGTGTTTTGTTTGGGGTCGAGGAGGTAAACACTTATATCAGAATCGATCTACCCCAGATCGATACTTTGTCTCCTGCCTTCGCATTTCCGGACTTTTCCCTAGTTATTTGCGCCAATTAATCGAAACACAGATACCCTGTAAAGTTCGGAAAAATAAAGCAAATGAATTGATGTTTCACTTGGTGGACAGAAGACAATATTACAGAAGGGAGTATATAGTAAATATTGTAAAATTATTAGTATAAATAATTGTTCGTGTTTTCTTATTTATTTAAGATGCAGTTGCTTTTAAAGCAAAGTTAATTAAAAAGAGGAAATAAATAAATAAAAAATGCCCCATTTTGAAAATCATGTTTGAATGTAAAATATTCTGGAACCAAAATTTCACTTTTAAGAAAGAAAAAGTATCTATGGCTAGTTTAGAATAATTCCGACAAATTTCAGGAATAGGTCGGAATATCATTTTTGAGTTACAGCGATTCATTTAATCACATTTAAAGTAACAACATTAGGGGGAATCACATAGCAATGCTCCAGTCAATGAAGGGAAATGGGTAGGCAGTAACGTGTTCGTATTTGGCGCACAGACTTGTTCTAAATAACGATTCATTGTAATTCTCAGCCCATGTAGAGATGATGCAAATCGCTATTTCAACTCTTTCATTGCTTTCCACTTGCGTATTGATTTTCGCGTATGCTTTCTATGAGATAAGATAGAATAGATGAGATGAGATAGGAGTAAGATCAAACTGATGAATTATTAACTTTTTTTTGCACAATTATATTGCACTTCGTCTTTTCAAGAATCACAATTAGAACACTCTTTGCAAGTCCATCAGTGCTCTAATGAATAGAATAGTTAAATTATGTTCTGATCTTAGTTGATAAAATTTAATTTCTTTCATTGCAAATTGTAAAACCCGCTTTACAATTAAATATTCGAACCATCCCAAGACTCTATGGTTCCTCTAGTTTGAAGCCAATCACAAAAATAATTTGGTTCATTTCTTAAATCATTAATTCATCAGACGCATATTAACTATATTTTCTCATCATTAAATAATGGCTAAATCAACCATTTTAACATTGCTTACAATTTTTGATTCTTTCCTTTTAAGGATTCAAAATGATACGGTAGAATCTCTCTCCCCCTCTCTTTTTTGCGTACTTTAATTTTTGTATCTTTATCACGTACTTGCAAAATTTTGTAAACAATCTCTCAAAAATGGCCTGTAAATCTAAAAATTGTGTGAGGGTATTATACTTTAAATCTTCCCCTTTGAAATATTTTTAGATTTAAACATTTCAATAACATAAGAACGACAAATAGTAATTCTAGAGGAAACTAAATATTATATAAGTATCAAAGTGACGAAATTCAGATAATAATTACTTAGAAGAATTTCTGTATTTTTATAGAATAGATTCTTTCAGATAACCATTTGAGAAAATCAGGTTTTGAATTAAAATAATTACAAATGTTTTTAGCATTTTAAAATTAAATTATATCTATATTTATGATTACGGCTATTTTTAATTATAATAATATAAAATTTTTACTTAACTCATTTTTTGTCTATAAATGCGAATAAATCGTTCGATTAGGACAAAGTCGAAATACAAGTTGGATATAGTTGGACAAAGTTGAGTTTCTTCAAGTGCAGGAGGATTCAAATGAAAGAATCCCGTTTGGGGACCGCCCGGCGATTGAGCCGGTCGACGTAACGCTTTCCTATTCGGAGGAGATATCGTTCAGGAAATTCGTGTACTACAATCAGTTCACGTCCTGATGCATCAAGTTTAATATCCAGTGCCTTAAGCGGACTGCAGCATCACATTTCCTTTGGCTGCCTCTTTTTTTATTAATTAATTAGCTGTCATCGCCTTAATTTAGCTATCGAAGATTTTTAATAGTCAATGGACCTTTTCGTATCCCTTTCAAAGTTCGATATTTCCGTAAAGCAATTTTTGCGTAATCATTGTTTTGGTAAAACAATTGAACTGACAAAGCTCGATCTGGTAACTGTAAAGACATCCTGATTAGCAATAGCGACATATGGAAATTTCAGCAAAAGTTTTATAACAGATGCGACAAAAATTTGTATTTTTGATTCATCTTTCTGCATTCAAATCTCTTGTTCGAAAATCAGTTTCTGAACAAATTTACGTGCAAGTTTCTTTTTTATTAGTTCAAATTCTCATCCCTTCATTATATCCTATAGAAAATTTCATAACTTTCTGAACAATAGCTTCGCCGATAGACAACCTTAAAGTAGGGTCGTTTAATTATGGACACCCTGTATAGCAAATATAATATACCTGTATTAAAGATATATAATTGTAAAACAAAAAATAAACCCTCACATGAGACATTTGCATGCATCACACACACATATTCCATTTCAACTGATAGCAGCAGAGTCTCATCATCATTCAGCTGGTGTGCTTAGGGACAGGACCTCATCTGCTTTGCCCTAATTTTTATTGTATCTTGCATCCTTAGGTGTGTCTATTGCTAGTGGCTCGCCTGTCGTCAGCATGAAGAGCCTTACTGCATGCGTAGATCTTTTTTATTTGTTTAGTTTCTTTCTCTCTCTCTTCAGTTATGACTTTTGTTTTGATGCACATTTTTTGGTGCGTTTTGTGGTTTGTTTGTTTCGCAGAGTGTGGATGTCGAAGCCAACCGATATCACGCCACCTATCATAAGAGCACAGACAATGTCGAAAGTAAGTCTCTTCTACCCTATCTCTGTCCTCCTTCTCTGTTCGGTGTTTCTTTCTCGGCACAGCGTCACGTTTCCTTAGGGCGTGCGACATGAGAGCGTAATACAGATTAGAGTTGCAGTAGAGTTAATTCACCGGTGACTCCATTTTCGCAGGAGGGCATTTCCCCTCTCACCTCAGACATCGCTTCAAAACGCGAAAGAAACATAGACTCTGTTCAAGGAGTTCGTTTATGTAGCCATGAAATGGAGAAAGAAAAATTCCATTTAAAATGATAATTTGCCAAATTTTAATGAAACCTTTTTTTATTCGCCAAGTTAAATGAACTGGTATAAAGCTTGATACGAATCTACAGAAAAGGTACGATTAAGATTTCTAGATTCAGTCCTATTACGGTTTACAATTACTGAAGACGGCAATTTTTTAACAATAGATTTATCTTCGCTTTCCCACATCTAACAAATTATATTTGTTTTCTCATTACCTTATAAATGCCATTTTAGAAGCAGATTAATGGTCTGTATAAATAATTTGAATTTAAATATTTTTTAAGAATAAATAGTAATTTTGTCGATTCGAAGATCTCAGTAAGAGGTGAATTTGTTGTTTCAGCTACCAAGCCTAGAGAAACTTTTAAAACTTGTTATTTTGCAGAATAATTTAGAGAGGAAAACATTTTATGATACCTTTTTTTTCTGTTTGTGACAAGAATTGCTCAATTTTTTTGAAGTGAACAATTTGGCTAAAATTTGCTGCTTAGTTTCTACAAGTTTAAATTTATTCTTTTACTGCTAGCTAATACATCATTTTTAGTTCCGAATTTTGAGGCTTTAATAAAATATTTTTGTCTAAAATGGAGTCACAGGTGGTAAAGTAATATTTAAAACCTGCCTTTATATTGGGCAAGTGAATCCTGATTCAAGTGAATCCTGACGTTTATATTGTAGGGTCAGTAATATTCCTGATAAAGTTCTCATGACGCACATATAATTACTGTTTATAGTTGATGGTGTTTAGTTACGAATAATTGAGTTAGGAATAATTTTTCTCTCTCTTTGTAAATCTACGATTAAGTAGCAATAATCACGTTGCATTTTATTTGAAATACATTATTATAGAATAAATTTATTTCTAAAGACAAATGGTGCAACACTTTACAAATACGACAATATTCTAAATATTGGAATAAATGTGAAATTTTTCCGCTTTCAATCAAAGTAATTCGTAAAAATAATGAGATTAAGTTCAAATAAATCCTTAAAATTCTTTTTCATAAATCATCGAAATTTCAATCGGGATAAACATCTTATCTACTACAACAACATACAATATTGGTTGACTAATAAGTCAGGAAAAATTTGAATAAAAATGAGAGTTCCATAATGATTGTAAGAAGAAAAAAAAATTTGTTTGCTGAAGGCAAAATAAACGTAATGTAAAGACATCCTTGTTTTTTTATGAAATCTAAATTGTTTGAATTTTTCTTTGTCAAAAAAAATCCAAACAAATTTTGTATTGCCAAATGATCCTTCGATTGCTATTTATATAGTTTAAAATTTCATCTGACTATTGACTTGCAAATATTCTATACAAAGTCAGCTTAAAAACATTAAACATGCATAAAATATGTTAAATAACTGCCAGCTTTTTACATTAGGAGAAAGTTAAATAAAAAAGTTTTGACAAGATGCTCTTTGATTTCGTTTCTTGGTCATCTGAGTCTGTATTCTTTCTATGGAGCGGGGGCTTTCACGGTACCTATTTCGGTGCCGCACTGATCAGTCGAACTGTGGTTTAAAAAACGATTTAGATGCTCACCGTGTTCAATAGACACTTGATTAGGATAGAAATCGCCCTCAATTCGGTTAACCAAAACGTTCTAAAATGTTAAGAGGTTGTTCACTCCTGTAATTATTCCATATTCTTTTTCTGTATGAATATGCGTTTTCTCTAGAGGATTCTGCATTGTTTGCAAGGGTCCAATGTCACCAAGTGTAGTTTGTTCCTTCTTGCTGGGTGTGATTTCTCTTGAGTTGCCTAATCTGATTTCCCACATGGGCTCTGGCTAGTTCGGGGTATCACGTAGTATATGAAGCCAATTACTGGGAAACTATTTATCAGGCGAGGAATAGTACTATTCTCAGCAGTTCTGTTTGTGTGTAGACTTGTGGTTTTCACTGTTTTGTCGATGGCGCTGGTCGGTTGTGGGATGTTTTCATCCTCCCGAATGCTTGCCGGCAAATCTTGTCGACCGTGCGTACGCGAAGGATGAAATGAGAATAGAATTCCGGAACAGGGTTAATGTTTACAATCAGTTTCAAATTCTTCTCTGATCTTCAAATCACCTACAAGTTTCACTATTTTCAATTAATTTTCAATGTTTGTTTCTTAAAATTGTTATTAAACTGTGTATTACTGAGCATAATCTTTAGTTAATCATTTCATCTCTAAGGAAACGTGAACATTGAATGACTATACTTGTTAATATTGCCTGATTGTCACTTTTATTTAATACACTGTATCTTGCTTCTAAAATGAATGATGCTTCTTTTTCATTCAGTGTATTTTATTTATTTTATGAAAATGCTGTTTGATGTTTCCCATTCTTCGAATATCTCAAGTTTTAATTCAACCGATAAGTGAAAAGTGGATTTCCAACAATTTACGCCAGGTTTCACCCCCTCTTCGCCCGATATGAGAATATTTATATTGGATCATATATAAATCGAAGTTCTCAATAAATTAATTTTAAAAAGCATGTCAGATTAATTAATTTAAAATGTCAAAAATTATTAATTTTTAAAAAGCAAGAAATCAGATTATCCCATACTTTGAGACAACAAACATTTTTTTGCAGAATTTTTTTCATTTTTCTGCCACTTAGCCTTTTGTTATTATTTCTACACTTTTCAACAGTTATTCATGGACATTCATAATACATTCTATATTTCTCAAAAATTATCCTACTCAACCTATTGCTCATTCAATTCTGCTATTCTATTCACGAAATTTTGAGGAATTTGGGAATTACATACTTAATGATAGATTTAAAAGCATTCAATGAGCTCTCTATCAGGAAAACTGGAGACATTGATCGACATCTTAATCCATTTTCAACCATACCTTGTAAAGCGAATCCGATGTAATCATTTGTTTATCATTGTCGTCATTAACTCCTCTAGACTTAGTGGATGCATATCCCCACAAGAATATTTTTCGCTTTTTGAAACTCATTGATTTTTATAATTCTATCTAGTTTTTTTTTAACTTTTTAAATCTTCTTAAACCGACCAACCGATGTGATGAAGTTTAACATGTTAGACTTCAGTCCTATTTAGACGCCTTTTCCATCTAAACTGTGATAATCAACTTTTTTGATATGCTGACGATCAGAGATCTGCATAAAGTTTTGATGCCACTTCATACATTTGGGAGAGCTGTTTTGTTATCTCTTGAGTAAAATTAATTAAATATAA
Organism: Argiope argentata; assembly: GCA_026289955.1. Lineage (NCBI taxonomy): Eukaryota > Metazoa > Arthropoda > Arachnida > Araneae > Araneidae > Argiope > Argiope argentata. The sequence continues at coordinate 2,774,329 of JAOUZG010031957.1, read as the reverse complement.
TTTTTTAAATGTATGTAGACAGCCGGCAAGGGATAACGAAATATGCCTGAAAGAAAACTGTAGTCATTCAATAATGAGTATTATGGACTGAACGAAAATTATATTGCCAATCAATAATCACTGTTATGGCCTGAAAGAAAAATGCGAAGTAAGGCGCTGACGCGATCTCCTACGAAAAATTCAATGTCAACCATTGGTGGCAGGAATGAAGCTTGCTTCGCATTGCTGTACTATTGAAGAGTGTTTTGAGCTATGGAAAGAGAAATTCAGCATCTTGAACCGTCGTCAGTTCGTTTGTAGATTTCTAAAAACAAAGGAGTTGCGCCAGAAAATCGGAAACAGGACGGCTGTTCCCCTTCAAGAATGGATCCGCGCCGCTTGCGACTTCCACCTAGCAAGGTGCGATTGAATTTGCGTTACCTAAAATTGTTTCCCGATGGTGGAGTTTTCAAGGATTTTCTTTTTTAATTTCAAATAGTGCTTCAGAAATTTCATTCATTATTTCAGCGATTATGAGCATTTGAGAAGAATAATATATCTGATATTTAACTAATATCCACGGGGACCTACTTACTAGCAGAAAAGAGGTAAATTTTAAAAACCATAGCACTGTTTGTTTATTCACTTACAAACAATTTGTTATCTTGTATATTTTTAAAAAATCTTATATATCCTTACAAATTTGGGGTATAGTATAACTGCAAATTTGAGATGCTCACTTCAAAGTTTTATATCAAACGCTTTCAAATGCATTGTATAGCATTTTGAAAGCGTTTGATATAAAACTTTCAATTTACATTTATGTTGAGTTTAAAAACAAAGGGAACTAGCTTTTATTACTTTTTTGTAAGACACAGATATACTTAATATTAAAAACAATTCAAAAATGAAAAACTTTTCTTTGTAATTTTAAGTTTTGACTTAGAGTTATTCAAAATAAATTCAAGTTCAATGATATCTTATGTTCAGAGCAAATTCAAGGAAAGTAGAAAACACATTCGAATTGTTTAAGAATAAAAATTAATGCTTTTGAATTTGCAAGGTTTTTCTGTCTTATTATTTATGGTGAAAAAATATAAATAGGAATCATCCACGAAATTTGAAATGCCATCCTGATGATATTTTGCTGAAGCAGACATTGTCGTACATTCATGATTTGTCTTGAGGACATTGATCAGCTCACTTAACTTCCTTCAAAACATTTACATGGAAAAAGTAATCGTATTATATTTACATGGAAAAAAATATTCGTATTATGTCTTCGATTTTTTGTGAGATTTTTCCACTAGATCAACACATTTTCACAAAAGATTTGATATTGTGATGCACATTTATTAAAGGATGGCCATTAATAAAGTGATTTTGTCCACTACTGCACCGTCTGTCTTTGCGATAGTGGAAATGAGATGCCCCGGGGCGCAATGGGTTGTAATTAATAGGGTTTTAAAAAATAAGTTTTAAAATTCAAATACAACTAAAAGCTGTGGAAATAATACCGTGTTCCAAACTTCAAAATATTATCATAGGGACCCATTTCCCTTCGCTGCTATTATCACGATCCAAAAAGATAGCATTTCATGGAAACTCCTCTGATTTACTGACTGATCTGTAAATCTATTGAATTTGATATACAAAAGCCATCCAGAAAGTAACTTTATCATATTCACCAAAGATGCAGCTGCAAAAAGCATGAAATGTGACGGAAATATTGTGAATGTGCCTATTGCTTACACAGTACGTGAAGTTGTCATATGTTATTCTTGCCTTCAGGTGACTATGAATTAGATTCTTGATACAGATTTTAAAAGTAAGGAAGAAACTTCCGATCGAATCATAGCAAGAGGCGTTGAATGCTTAGTGTTGTTGATCCATACCAATGCCCGTCCACAAATAACGAAAAAATTCTTCTGCAGAAATTTCATTTGGAGCTATTTAATTGTTCACCTTATCTTACTCTCAAAGACTGCCACCTGTTATTTCATTTCAAAAAATTCCGGTCCGGGCGTCTTTTTCACACCTCGAAGACCTGCAGTTAACTGTGACACGCAGGCTTTCTATCCAGATAGCTTACTATTAAGACAGCGTACTACAGAAACTTTTGTGGCGGTATAACTAGTGCTACAATTCAGCTGATTGTAATGCTGAAAAGTATACAGAAATATTGTTGCATCTTTTATAATGAATCATTCCATGTAATTACGTTGAATTCTTCCTAAATGATCCGTGAAGATTTGTATACCTCAGAAAGCATGTTTTAAAAAAATGGGTAATAGATTTTTTAAAGTGATTTTTGAAAACATGTACACTTAAAAATAATTATTTTAAAAATAATAAGCAACTGACTGTTTAAATGAGTTCATTTTCAGTTTTGTACTGTTTGTAGCATTTCCTTTTCCTCATTTACAGTATAAATGTTATCATGATGGCTTTTTAATAATCTTCACTAATCATTCTGATAGGTTATAAAAATAAAAAAAATCATTCACTTAACATTATCGATGTTCAGAAAAGCCTTGTAACGATCAGGATCATACCACTATTCCCAAATCTGGTAGCAAGGAACATGCATGCCCTGAGTGGCAGTGGAAAGAAACAGGTGGTTATTATTGTTCCATCTGTTTTTACACTGCCTGAAAGTTTGTGCATTGTCAACTTGTGGATTTTTGGAGTGATCCGGCTTCCAATAGAAATCTATAATTAATTTTTACATAATCGCAGCTGTGAAATAGAAATTTTTACTGTAAAATATTTCTTAAAATATATTTTGAAATTTTCTTCCCATGCAACTTGATTGACTGTTTATCTCCTTTTCACAGCATCGTACGACAGTGACTATCTCCGATCCGGAAGAGGAGGAGATGAATGACATTCGTCTGCGAACTCCAGATAAGAGACGGACCTCTTCCCGCAGGAGGCTGCCCGATCACAAATACGCCCGATTCCCCCCGATGGTCAAGATTTCGACACCCGTCCCCTCTGATGATCCGTCGGATACACCCTCTCCTAACCCATCATCAGAACTCGTCAGGATTTCCACCCTTTGAGCCTTCGTCTGCGCTTACTCGATTAAGTCTTTTGCAACACGCATTCTAAGGAGAATGTGTCCACCTGAGACGCAGCTGCTGCCCTATATTCGTTAGCAATCACTGTCGCGAAGTGATGTCGTGAAGTTGATACCGAATTTAATTCGCAGTTCTGAGGTTGGTTAGAGCACTTCGGTAATTGGCATTCATTCGTGATGCGATCACCACACACCTGGCATACTGTCCAAAGATCATTGCCAGAGATTATTCAGAATTCTAGAAATTTAAACAAGAGGCATCCATTTTCGAAAGTATTACTACAACTCATATGTTAGGAATGGATCAGTTATCTGAAATTTAATACAGTTATTACAATGCTTATCAGAAGTAAGAAAATACCGATTGTTGTGTTTATTAATGCATTGCGCGGCCCTGATTACAGTTCTACGTTTAATTTTTAAAATGCTAGGTTGTTAATGTGTACATGGCAAGAGTTTTGGTATTTAATTCATTGTTCTTATATGATTATATTTACCAATGCCTACTCTTGAATCTCATTTTCTTTTCCTCTGTTTTAATACAGTTTGAAATCATATCTTTGGATTAAAAGAATAAGAAAGTTATTTCTAAAAAAATCCAAGAATTTCAACAGCTGGCTTCATAGAAAATAACCATTGGACATCTCGAAAGAGCCATTTTAACTTGATAGATGCAATTGTTAAAAAATAGAAGCTATCACTTTTCCACACTAAACATTTGAACAGTTGCAATCGAAAAATATTTAACGAGAGGCAACCATGTTCCAGGCGTAGCAAGTAATTTCCTATCATTGTACATAGTATTGCTGATTAGCACATTATTTGGAGGGGGTTTCTATATCTAATACCCAGTAGTCTAGTGTTGCGGATTAATTTTAAATGAATTTTCTCTTGGCATGTACACGCTGAGGCCTTGAAACTCCATTTGATAAGCAATTTTCTTTTCTTGTTGCTATAGTAGAAAACTCGCGACTTTCAAAGATTTAACTAAACATGGGAGCATTTTCAAACACGTCTGTTTCTATTCAATTGCTTTCATGGCTAAAAATTTGGACCTTAAGATTAAAGTTCATGATCAATATTTTAATCAGGAGAATGAGAAATTCCTTCAAGCAAACAGGCTAACTATATTCTTGAATTCAAAATTTTACTTCAAAAACTAAATAAACACTCTTAATTTTATTGGCAAACTACAGCAGACAAAAACAAATTACCAAAATAGAAACTAATTATTAAAAAAAACTGAGTACATTCCAAAAACAGTTCCTTATTTAACTTTTAAAAATATTTACTTGCACACCTTTCAGAACTTTTTAAAAAAATTGTGCCGAGTGCGCTACTTAGAACCTGCGAACAAAAGCCTCCCATGAATTCTCGGCTGTATCGAGTCTCTCGAAGGGAGGCCGAGCCTTAATTCCATGAAATGGCGCTTTAAAGAGAAGGACACCCCGCAGTCTCTCTGGATCTGGTGGTATCCGGAAGGTACAATCTAGTCAAAGTTACGAAATAAATATATAATTAAAGTATTGAAGCAAAGTTTAGAATAAAACACCCACCTCTCTTTGCTGTCTACCCACAACCGTTGAGACATGTTACTTTGATTGACCCTACGGGTAAAAGTGGAGGAGCAAGGTGGTGTTATTGTTGTTATTTGAGTGTGCTTTTTTTGTTTTCGACAAGTGTTTTTTTTTGTTCGAAGAGTATGTGAAAAGTTTATATATTATCTTGTTAATGTGTACAGAATTATTTTCTCCTTACATGACTGCCTATTTTTATTTTTCATTTTACGTCCTTTGCGGAACCAGAAGCGGAGGAACTCCAAAAATAATATTGTGATTTCTTTTCATCGCAGCGCCATCTATCCAAGGAAATAAAAATTTGATAACCAGTGGTGAAATACTTAGAATTTTGTGACAAGATCTCATGCAAAAAGTTAAGATGTGACAACCACTATTCGATAAATATGTTTGGAGCATGTTTACTTTGGTATATACACTTTACAATCTTTTATTGCAATGAAAAGAGTATATTTTTTCTTCGCCAGAACTCGCAGTACTTTGCAAAAGAAAAAAAAAACCGCCCGGTTGCCTGTAAATAAAACAATGCCTAGTTTTGCTATTCGACAAAAAAATCTGCCAATAATTATAATTATATATATTTTGAAATAATGTATCTTTAAATAACAGATCTTTAGCAAATATACATGTATATATCAAAGATTTACAGGCAAAACTTACTTTTAAAATTCAAATTTCATGCCATTGGCAGAAAACTCTTGCGAAATATTTTGCATTTCCAGTTTTTTCTGTGCATGAATCATGATTCGGAAATATTTTACTACAAACAGCAAGTGTGCAAACATTTCGTATTTTAATTGCGATCGCTTGACGTATAAATTAATTTTCCGATGTAAAAGATGCCCAGGAGGCATTCCGATAATGTCCGAAAGACTGCTCTGTCCGAAGAAAAATATACTCTGCCAGTGAAGAACTATTTTTGTATCTCTCCCAGTCAGCGCAGAGACACGGTCGCTGCACACTGCTTTGGCCTGGCTGATCCACTATTTTTGTTCCTCTCCCGTGAAGTCCGATGCTGCGATTCATGTCACTTTATTTTCCAAGAAATATGTATATAAGCTAAGACAATGAACTGTGTGTTTTATTTCTTTTTTCATGTCATGCATCGCGCATGTATGAGTGTTTGTCTATACATGCATAGATTATATATATATTGAGTCGCTGCGAGAGAAGAGTTGTGTTGCCCTTTTTGTCCTAACTGATCCGGGTGCCTTTCGGGTCCGCCGACGTACGTCTCTCCCTCGGGCAGGAAAGGATCTGCAAATCCAGAAAGGCCGGTGTTTCGTTTTTTTTAAAAAAAATTCTGGACTGAAAAGCTTATGCTTCAAAATTAAACAAATCATAGATGATATTTATCATATCCGAAATTATAATCTATTTTCTCTGGGATAGGAACAAAATGCCATCTTTAACATTTCTCAAACGCTTTATATTAGATTTATTTTGAATCATGCAAACATGAGTTTTCTGTTGATCTTTTCAATATTCATTCAACATGAATGTAATTATTTTAGAACAACTATTTTATTTTTGTGAATTATAAAATATCAGATCATATTTAAAAAGGTTTGCGTCTCTTATTCATTGATCTAATAAGATAACATCGATAAAGTAGTAACTTCTAATATAATCTTTAAAATGTTTATTAGAAGGCCTTAGTAGTTTAGTAGGAGTACTCCAAAATTAAGAGTCAATCCACCTTAGGTGGACCTCTAATAAATGTTATAAAGCCAAATCAGGTTATTTATTCTATCAGGTAAATATAGTATTAGATAATTTGGTATTTTTCAGTTTGATAGAAATAGGTTATTGAGACAAAATGAAAGTATTACATAATCGATTCTTGCTGTGAAATTTAAAGCAGACATTTAAAACGTCTAATCGATTGAAAAATTGATAAAAGTTCTAAAATTTTTGTAGAACTAAAGAATTTTATTTTAAAATTTTCCTTGCAGATTCCTTTCCATTATTGAAAGAAACATTTCCCTTCTGTTTCGGGTGTAATAAATAATTTCGAAGAATGTTGTTTTCGAAATGCTTTCGGATGTTTTTAAAAAGCTGCACTGAAAAAAAATATGCTCTCGAGCTTACACTCCGGTTCATTCTTGATAAAGAATATGAATTTTTAAAAGGCTTCCTTACGTCCGCATCTGAGCTTATTGATTTTTGCTACAACTTATTTATTATCGAGAAAAAAATCATCTTTTTACAGAAAAGCTGGATCCCTATTTTTCCTTGTTCGGGATCAAATTTTGAAATTGAAACCTTCTAAATCAAGCTTTATATAAACAATTAAGTTGCAAAACGCGTTTCCGCGTATGCTATGGATTTTATAAGATTGAGAGCACTTTCATTGAAAAAGCGAAACAATACCAACACGGAGTTCTCGTTATAGATATAAAATAAAGAAAGCTTTTATTTTTCACTCAAGAACATCTTTTTAAAATGATTGTTATTCAAGTGTAACTGCCTTTATCTCTTCAAAAAAGATGGTAGTTCAAGAATATATTTGGAAGTAAAAAATTTGCTATTTTTCCTGAAGTCACTTTCACTTTTTTAGGATTTTAAGAATTTAAATAATAAAAATTACTCTTGAGTAATATAGATTACAAAGGCGGTGAACCAGATTAGTGATGAAAGTGAATAGATTTCATAATTTGATATCCACGCTTCATCAAAAAAAAAATATAACAAATCATAACCTTATCTTTGCTATACAAATTTACTATCTGACACTTTTCGTAAACTGGTAAGTGCCAGTTTAGTGCACCCTCGTTTTCTGTTGAAAACTGTGAATTGCATCCCTGGACAAAGACCAGTTGAGAGTCCAAGAACCAAGAAAATGGAGGAACTCGCTTAATACAATACATAATGGGAATGACTAAATGAAAACAAGAGCAATAGTAAGTTTGCCATAGATTTCTGAAAAGAAGAAAAATTATATAATTTAAGATTTAAATTTTATTCCTCCTCAATTTGTAGTTTAAGTTTTGTCTCAGTTGTTTATAGTTTTTATACACTCTTTTTAAACGCGAATAACTTTGAATTTGTCCCTCAAAATGCAAATCATCACGACACGACGGAAAAATGTTCTTAGAATTTCAAGCACTAATGAAGATTGCCCACAAATTTAATATCCATGCATTGAATTTCTTAAGTCACGATTGGTTACCATGCTATTTATATAGCTTGGATATACAAGGCTGTACTGAATAAAGAAACTTATCTAGGTTCTAGAGCTTCTTTCTTTACAGGTGAAAAGAATTATCTAAAATATAAACAATAAAATAACATTTTCATTAATGATAACAGAACTAAAACTCCTTAAAAAATCATTTTGCAAATTTTAATTCAATCAATCTTTTCTTAACTTTTTTTATTCATAAATGATGCCTAGCCTCATCATCAGGTTATAACCCATGATTTGAATTTCTTATATAACAGATTTAATATGGGATTCAACAAAAATTGATTATCCACCTATTTTTCTACAAATTTTATTTCAAATAAACATTTTCCGATTTCGACTAGAAAAAAAACTTGTTTCACATTTTCAATGATCGCAGCCAAAATGGATTTTTACTCAAACTTATTCAACAAAACACTCGAATGGAGTTTATTTTCCGAAGCATTCCAACCGAGATTTCGATTCAAACGTTCACCATCCGAGTATTTAATGAATGATTCAAAGGAGATCGACTAAAATTAAAGCAACAGCAAGATAAATAATTTTTTTTAAATGTCTCATAGTTGCCAATATTTGGAGCACAAATTTATCTAATTAATAATTTTTGAATGCTGTTTTTTATCTTCTTTTATGTATTTAATAAATACTTATTTTATTCCCACTAATACATTTTCTCTTAAAGTAACGATTCAGCTTTTATTAAGCTAGGAAATGAAGTTTCCAAATGTGCCCTTCAATATTGTTTTCAGCAGCTTCAGGACCGATGGACAGCAGGCAGTTTTAACCTTTTTGCATTGACGCACGACTGCTAATCAAATCCAGCTGTTCGCCGATAACAATGGAACATCCGATTAGAATGAAAGAGTCCGGTTTTGTGCTTTATGGAAAAAGGAAATCAAACGAATTTTGCGACGAACAAATCTCTGTGGAATCTTCAGAAAGTTTAGGTGATCCGAAATGGATCTATGGTTATCCGAAAGTGCGTTTTTTTTATTCTATGCTGGAAATTTGAGATTCGTTCAAATAATTAGTTCATGCAGCAAAGCCCGAAATTCGCAGATATATATTTTTATTTAAATTTTTGTCGTTTATCGACTGTCATTTAAATTCAGTTTCATACAGTTAGCGTGCATTTTCGAATGCAATTATAATTTCAAATATTTATTCTGGTTATTTAAAACGAGAAATTTGAGAAATGAAGTATTCAATAATGACATGTACATTCGTTGCAGGTGTTTGAAAGTTTTTATTCAAACGTTCTGCTGCAATAGAAAGGGAAATTTCGCGACCCCAGACCTCTGCTCCAGAATCAGGAAAGGAGTGAGAAAAATGCAATGTCAATCATATCATTGATTGACATTGCATTTTTCTCACTCCTTTCCTAATTCATTCTATTAATTTTCTCATTTACTTTATCGTTTTATTTATCAAAATAAGAAATTTGATTTTAGGCAAAGGCAACTCTTATTTAAAAATTCACGTCAATATCCTATTGTTTTCGTATAGGAATATTGAATTAAATATCTGAATTGAATATTGAATTTATTATCTAAAATAATCGGGCGATATAGAAACTTCCAAGATTGTACTTTTGCGAAACTCTTTTTTGCAAATAGTTAGGGCAAAATATGCTGTTGCTGGGTTGATCCTCTAAGAGATAGTTTCAGCTTCAATATCGGCAGTTTTTCACCTATTTCGAAACTCGTCTTACGGTGGCAGTCCTTTCCCCTTGACCAACATCGTGAGTGGAGAGCCATCCCTCGGCGACCCTCGACACCCGTCAACAAACAGCGATTTAACGAGCTTGATCGGAAAGATCTTTGTAAAATTCGAGTGCATCTGTGCGAGCATCAAACGAATCAAATAAAAAAAGAAATCTTTCGTCCTATTTTCCTTACAAAAATATTATTATGAAAAAGTGAATTTCTACTCGTGAATTAAAGTGATTTACAAGCTCATTATTTCGTTAAGAAAAGAAGTCTACTGTTCTTTTGTCATACCAAAATGATTTTCTGCAGAGACAATAAAAAGTAATGTCATTGTGTAATGTCTAGCACTTTACATGTTACAGCTGCTAGGAAAGGCCTTTAATAAATGCCTGTTTTCCGTTTCGGTGTTGATTTTTTTTAATACCATCGTTGTTGTACACACATCTGAAGGAAATCACGAATATGGATGAGGCGGACATGTCAGGTAGGTTTATGCAATTTACTAAAAGAACACATAAATCTAAATATTCCAAAAAAATAGTGTTTACGTCCTGTTGTATTAAAACAGTATACATCTATATAGGCATACAAAGTATATACATTCCTTTGAAACAACAATACAATACAGAAATTATATTGTGATACACGAATATACAGTTGACTCCCTATTATGGACAGAGCAAAGATAAGCATTTGGTGCCGATATTAAAGAATCTTCAAGTGAACGCAACGAATTGTTTTATGCTACTTGGGTCAATAAATGAACTGCAAAAAAATTTCATAATATAAAGTTTCATAGAATTATTTGTTTCTTAGATGTATTTAGTAAAATAATCATTAAAAATGTTCCGAGCAAAAAATAGCTTATCTCCTTTGCAATTAGTTATGTAGCCTCAACAATTGTTATTTCAGACCATTTAGATGTCCACGAGTATATTTCTAAAGGAGAGTATCATATTAAATCCACACATTAATGCATTTATAGATTTCATTTCGGCTTCTTAACATGAGAAGAGGCAATATTTTTGAAAACAAGTTTTACTCTATCAATTTTAGTCATAACAGAGAGGAAACATTTCACGCTTGTATGTGAACTAATTATACTAATGGAATTGAACAAAACTTTATATTTAGAGCTCTTTCTCAGCAGTTTATTTATTACAATAATTTTCCCCCATTTCATTTACAAATTTGTACAATTGCAGAAATATATATCTATCTCTTAAAATTTTTAAAAAAATTATATTTTTAATTAAATTCTAATTTTCTTAGTAATGAATGGAATGAAACAAAACTTTAAATTTCGAAATCTTTTTAGCAGTTTATTAAATGCACAATATTTTTCAATTACTTAATTTACTAATTCCCGCAATTTTAGAAATACATGCCTATCTCTAAGAATTTTTTTTAATTCTTTGTTTAATGTTTTAACCCTTTAACGGTCATAAGGAGTGGGCAGTGGAAAAATAAAATTGATAGTGGTTAGGGGTATGTAATAGAAGTAAAAAGATTATATATATATATATATATATATAT
>JAOUZG010031957.1:2733360-2762859 GCA_026289955.1 Argiope argentata | reverse complement strand
AAAAAAAAATTATAAAAATCATGGTGGTGAAAATATCGCCTCTAACTGATAAAGGGTGAAAATCTGTCTACTGAACAGGGTCTACTGTAAAAAGTTCATATTCAGCAGAAAGCGTTTTATAAAAATGTTATTTCTATGAATTTCTTCTTCAAAGTATGCATCACATGGTCACTTCCTTATTAAATAAATTAACACATTTTTCCATTTCAATAAGTTTTAACTTTATAAACTTAAAAATCATTTATTTTAGATTAATTTTTAAAATTTTCACCCTGATCGAGGACACTGAGTTATTTTAAGCAGCATCGCAAGCAGTTTTATTAGCACCATAATCATAAAGCAAATGCTACGAGCCAGATGGGTATATGAGGAAAACAATATTTTATAATTCTTAAAATTGATATTTCTTACAGCTTATTTATTTGTCAGTAACATCTTTTTCAACCAATCTGTCTGCGATTCCTGTTAGGTACTGATTGTGTATTCAGGCATGAATTAGAAATTAACTCTAAGTAAAAACGTTGCCACTAGGTAGTTAATTAACATAAATGAGAGATGCGAAGTGCTTATGAAAAAAAATCAACTTGCATGTATGCATAAAGCATTTGAACTAAGTTAATTTCTTAAAATGCATTTGTATGTAAATAATTCTAGAGAATCGAGATTGTAATTTTCTAGTTGTCAAAGTGTTAACAAAATACATATGCAAAAAATAAATATGCAAGTTTAAATGCACAGAACTTATTTCAAATCAAAGAATTTCCTTAGAGCATGTCATCAGAATGCTGAGCGTGAGCAGCCAAATAAATAATTCCAGAGTTTAAGGAACAGAACATTTTCGGTTTGAACGGAAATACCTGAAATTTAGCGTTAGATGCCAGAGAGTATTTACATAATATTGATTGACATAAACTTATGCAGAAGTGTTGTAACTAAAATAATTTATTACCAATAAAGTTAGAAATTTTCCTGGAAACGAGTTATCTCTGTACTGTACGGTTTTTATAAAGATAAAGTTATAGATGTACAGAACAATAAACCAAAGATGAAATTATGTGTAAATAGATGTTCCAATAACATTGTTTAAAAAAAGTTTAATAGTTAATAAAACATTTTTACTAAAATTAATGCATTCATATTTTTATATTTGTTAAAGTTTCTTTAATGAAACATTTTTATTAAAATTAATTAATTCAGTTTTTATCTTTGTGAAAGAATCTTAATCTAAATAGAAATTTGTTTACAAATTGAAGTAATCTGAATTAAAATTATTAACTTACAGAAATAATGCTATATAACAGCTATTTATGCGAATATTTTTCAGAAATAGAAAGCGGGAGAATCTTGAATAGTTAATTTAATCATTTATGTATATAAACTGAATAATAAGGTTAGAAATTAAAAGATCGAGTAATTTGTTCCCAACATTGAGTAAATCAAAAGGCTATAAAGAAAGCTCCTGAATTTATACAAATTAAAATTCAGTGGCTTTCCATTCAAACTGCTTCGTCGACCGATTGTCATAAAAATTAAAAAAGAGGAAAATGACATTGGCATACATACACCAGCCTTTCATGAAGAGCTTCTGCATAGAATCTTGGCAATTTTCAATTCTTCTCTATTTAGCGGTCTGCAACAACTTACAAAATTTATCAAAATGCATCAAATAAAAAAAATTAAATTATATAATTTTTTAAAAAAATTTATTTCGCACAGTAACTGCCATTTTAATACATAATTTGAAAGATTTTTAAAGTTAAAAATGAATGCCGTGGTTTTTAATCTGCATTTGCTAACATTTATCCTATCCAAATTAATAACCAACATCAGTACATATTAACTTTCAGTTATACTATATGTCCAGTTATTTTACGATCTGTTATAAACTTATAACAAAGAATGTAAATTCTTTGACATTTTAAATGCTTGTAATAAAGAAAAAACAATTGGAAACAAAAAATGTTAAACATTTTTGGTGAATTATATACATTTCCTAAATCTTCAGTACATTTTGTTTTTGTGTATTTAATGAATGAAAAAACAAGTCTTGTTCTGATTTTTGAGATTGTTTCCTTTATGAAAAGAGTTCGACCTACTAACTGAAAATAAATCACGGAAGCAAAATTATTTTTACCTCCATCATCGGAAGCATAAACCTATCAGAATAATGTCATCTCCTGATAACTCCATATTTTTTTTTTGTGAAAAAAGAATTTCAAATAGATTCATTAAAAAAAAAATTTGAGTCTGAGGTGTTATTATTTTTACTTCATTGAATATCCCAAATTCAGATTAAGCAAAAAATATCTAGAAATTGAAAAAGTGGAAAGGGTAGACTTCTTTCTAAAACAGAAAAAGGCGAAGTAAAATATAGCTAATTACATCCTGATACATATAAGCTTTTTAAAAGAGATTTCTGTCAATCATCGTCAGAGATGAGCATACTTTTCCTGGTATAGGTTATTTCCAATTTTTCCAAGGCTTAGCTGTCTACCCAGGGGCGAAGTCTACAATATTTCTTAATTTAATAATAGATACGGAATATGTAATTGCTTACATAACTGCAAACATTATAATAATAACAAGATACAAACAATAGCCACAAATATAAAAAAATTCAAAGTATATTTTGAAATATATCATTCAATTAACTGATAATCAAGCCCTGAATTCTAAAGTGTCGTTCGTGAAAGAGGAGTTCTATGCTGTCTCAATTATAATTACATATTGAGGCGGGTGGTTAGTGCAAACAACGATGTTGAACGATATGCAATTTTTCTTAAATTACGATACTTCATTTTTTCCATGAGATTTCAAACATTATTCAAAGGCTCTGAACTACGTGCTTTTAAAATTATGCCATTTTGAAAGTGAAATTTTGTTTTCCTCAAGAGATGTAATGCTCCATAAGTAACCTTCTTTTAGCACACGCCTCTTAGTAAAGGTTGGTCAACCCAAAATGTCGTGTCACTTGTCGATCGCGATCGATTTATTGCCAAGTCGAGTTGTAAATTAGGCTAATTCGAATTTGTTAATTCAGATTCTCCGAAAATTTGCTTATTTCTAAAACAAGATCACACACACACACCCAACAGATATGAATATTTTATGTTTTTAATGGTAAATATTAAGTCATTATTCAAAGGCTCTTTAATCACTTGGGAATTCAGTTATTGTATGAAGGAAATAACTAAAAAGTTATAATTTTATCCTTTAAAAAATTTAAATCTAAATTTGAATTAAAAATTAATTCAATTTGTTATTAAAATTTTTATTTCAATATTATGTAACAATAAATAAAATTTATTTATTAGAATTTCATGTTGCTTTTCTTTTTTTGTGTGTAATATTTATCAAAGCTCTTTCATGAATCTAAACTCCACCTAATTGTTTCCATTTTGAATCTCTTAAGGTTGCTCCTGCACATTAGCAAAAAGAAGAAAAAAAAATCGACCCTTCACATTTTTTTTGTGATTTATTCAGAAAATGAATATATATTTTAATTATTCTTAAAAGTGTACTATTTAATAACAAAATAAATAGAAACACTAAACACTAAAGGCATTCATATTGATAATGCTCTTCTCGGTTTAAAACAAGCGATGATAAAAATTCCAAAATGCTTCTATTCATTAAATCTCTCCCAAGTAACAGAGTTAGAGGGTCTTTTTCGGCTTTTAAAATCATAAAAAGAAAGAATTTATTTTGATACTTACACAAACCATATTTAATCAGTAACTATTACAACTAACCGATATTATAAAGTATCTAATTGATGGTTCACTTTAAAACAATGTGAATTTGATAACTAATTTGAGATTTAAATTAGAAAGTAATTCAAAACTGAAATGTACTAGAAAGTTAAACTTCTCACAGGATCTGAATGCTTCAATATAAAATTTTACAAATACCTGCTGGCAATTGAGGCAATCATTATTCCGTGGCCGAATATGAAAACACGATAGAAATTCGGAGAATGATACTGTGCTCATATTTCAGCATTTCTAGTTATTCATTTGAATGAATTTGAGTTCCGAACTCCAGGAAGTCAAATTAAAGCATAAAATTGCATCAACTAGAAAATTCTCCCCCGAGAAAAAAAATGGAATCTCGAGGGACAGAAATTTGATTTAATGTCAAGTTTTGAGGATACAAATTAGTTGTGTCTTTACTTATTTGATTATTAGGTCCTAAAAAAGCGAGATGGTTTTAATCTCTTAAAGATAACCTCTGTGCGTCATTTAACTCTCGATCACAAACGTAGATAACGTTAGCGCAAAGAGCCAAGTCAAATGTTTTGATAAGATGCGTGAAATCCTTGAACGACCTCTTGATATAGTTCAATAGCAAGAATTAATTTTCTACAATTGTGCCGCCATCTAGTGGAAAGGTACGACTCTAGAAGAGTAACTTTTGATGCAAAATTTGTATGGATGTGATAGTCTTTCATCTAGAGTTTAGTTATAAATTCTGAAGAAAACCCTTTATATTAAAGATCTAATTAAATAAAAAAAACTTTTTAGTAGCAATATTGGCGCAAGATAAGCTAACCAATTTATAAATATAGCTTTTTATTAAACCGGGATTCCTGTTCTATTGGGGAAAAAAAAAGGATTAAGTGCTAGTCATGACATATAGTATAAAAACTTTATATTTCAAACAGAACAGTAGTGAATTATGTACTTAAAACATTGTGGATATTTAAACTTAAATTAATGCATTGGAAGATAGTTACTTTAATTGCTGCTATAATTTTAAAATTCGGCAGAAATAATTAACTGTTAAGCTTCAATTGGACTGAATTTTTAAAAAAGCTGAATATGAATTTTTTATGCATTTTATATTTGACTTGTCTTGTTTTGAGATTATAAAAATTTGTAATCTATTTTATTCTTATTTCTTGATCTGATAGAACTCTGAGACTTTCTGTTGTACACTGAAGAGCCCCCCTGGTATAGGCATGCAAATAAAGATATATGGAACCAATAAGAATACATTGTTGAGGTCGCCAATGCCTATAGAAGACAAGTGTCTTGCACAGATGTTAGATTGACTACTACTGTGACAATGTCGGGTTATAAAGATTTAAATGAGTCTAAACGTGGTATAATAGTTGGCACACAAACGATGGGACATAGCATCTCCGAGGTAGCGACAAAATGGGTTTCACGAGCGTATCGTGAATATCGGGAATCCGATAAAACAAATTTCCGACAAAACTGCTGCTGGGAAAAGAACGTGTAAGGACGGGACCAACGACGACTGGGGATAAATTATTAAACCTGACACAAATGTAACCCTTATGAAAATTGCTGCAGATTTCCAGGCTGGGTCATCAACAAGTGTCAGTGTGCCAACCATGCAACGAAACATCGTCAATGCATCATCGAAGGCCCACTCCTTTACCCTAGATGACTGCACGACACAAAGCCTTCCACCTCTCCTGGACCGTCAGCGCCGATACTGGACTGGAAGGGGTGACGAGCCTGGTTTCAAGTTGTATTTAGCGGATGGTCGAGTACGGGTATGAAGAAAACCTCATAAATACATGGACCCTATATGTCAACAAGGCGCTGTTCAAGCCGGTGGATGGTGTGGGGTGTGTGCAGTTGTAGCGACATGGGACTCCTGACACGTCTAGATACGAATCTGACAGGTGCCTCGTACGTGAGGCTCCTGTCTGATCACCTGCACCCCTTCTTCTATTGTGCATTTAGACGGACTTGGGGAATTCCAGCAGGGAAAGGCGACATCCCACACTTCCAGAATTGCTACAGAGTGGCTCCAGGAACACTCTTCTTATTTTAAACACTTCCGCTGGCCACCTGAATGCCCAGAGATGAACATTGTTGAGCATGAGGGATTGAGGATTTTTTGCAACAAGCTGTTCAAAGAAGGTCGCCACCTCTTCCTAACCTTACAGGACGGCCCTGTAGGATTCATGGGACTAGTTACCTCAAGTATTATTTCAGACCTTATTTGAGTCCATGCCACGTCGTGTTGCGGCAGTTATACGTGTCCGCGGGGACCCTACACGACATTAAGCAAGTGTGCCAGATTTTTTTGAGTAGGTGGGGATCGTTAGTGTATATTCTCAATGAAACTACCTACATTAAGATTAATGTTTCAAAATGGAATAATGAAATTTATATGGTTGGATTATTTTGAATAAATAATTAGTTTTTTTAAATAGCTGATTATTGTTTCGGAAGAATAAATAAAACTTATTAAAAAAGATTTATTTTAATACATTCTGACGAATTTTCTTCACAACTTTTACCGCGATTAATATATAGGTGCCAATGATGACAATTTGTTATGTGAAAATACTTATGAGGTTTTGTTTGGTTAGGACGGTTTTAAGAAACCATAGTGCCTTATAAATCCAGTTGAACTATTTCTATTTCATAAAACAATAAAAATAGATATCATCGATATAAAAAATTATGTTGTTGCCGAGGCATCAGCTAGTTTTAAGCCGAAAGGTGCGTCTTTAGTTTAGGAGTAGGGCCAAGAGTAGGACTTAGCTACACATTCATCAAAGTCGCTTGCACAGATCTTTTATAAGAAATTCTACTAACTTAACTCACACTCTCTTCGGTTCAAAATAGCTAAATAAGGAAAAAAAGGAAAAGAATTATATCACCAGTGGCATCAAATCCAAGATTTTTAACAAATGAAATAAAGAGGAAAAAGCTCAGAACTCATGAACACGCTAAAGCAGAATCTTTTCAAAACTTACATTAAAGATAAAGTAGCAACTTGCCAACCAGTAGCTTTGGAAACTGAAATAATAAAATACCATACCATCTGAAAATTGCTAAAGGTCTTCTAGATTTAAAAAAAATTCAGACTTCTGAAGCTAAATATAAAGAGATTTCTCGAATTAACTCTTGATAATCCTTTTCTTAAAGATGAAACTCTTCTGTTAATAAAATAATTGTACGATATTACTATGGCATGAGGATTGTTAGCTAAAATAAAGCCAAAATTCTAGGAAACTAGAAAAACAGGTGAAAAAATGCATAAAATAATAATGGTTTTAGAAATATATATAGTCCTAAAATTGGATATATACCTGGACGAATAAGTTATGCTTGTCCTTAACAAGCTGAATTTTGCTTTAAGTAAATTGTGTTTTTTACGAATGATACTCCTCCCTTACCAATATTTAAAGAAAAAAAAATATGAAAAAAAAAATTATTTCCATCGAAAAATATAAGTATAGCACTTAGATGAAAAATAATGTCTCAAAAACGAGTATGCAGTTTTAATAATTTTGTTACAATAAGCAAATGATTATTCAGCTATAAAATCTCCTGCTTAGACCACAGCATGTAATAGTTTAGGCATGGATATGAGAAGTATTTTTTTTATTGTTTCAATTGAAATTTGGGCCCTTTTTTCCTTTAAAAATTTCATAAATCCTCTTTACTTATCACAGCATATTCATAAATAGATTTCTCCAACTGAATACATAAATTTTTTTATAACGTTTCAGTCTAGATATTAGAGTGGAGTGTGTAGTTGTGTTTCGCTAAGACGATCATGCTCGCCATACGCTTCGGACCTTGTCTCGTTGAATAATGAAGTTTGAACCTGATCCTAATTAATCGACACGTTTTTGCAAGTCTTGAATGACGCCTAGAAGTCTAAAAATCTACAAAAGTGCGTGTGGGGGAGATCTTTTCTGAAAAGAATTTTGTAAAATATTACTTATGTGTTCAATAATAACCATGTCTAAGGATTTAGATGCTCAATGAAAGTATCTAAAATGAAATGTTTCTCGACGGTAGAAATGTCGTATTGTTTTACTGGAATAATTGAAATACAATGGAAGGACCTATGAACGTGAATGGGTGTAGGAAACAGACAGAATGTTTAGGCACCTGCACCTCTTCAGATTGATCTCTTAACATGCCAGAGTTAACACACCTTCACACCGTTCGCATCTTCCCAGAGGCTCCATGAGATTCGTCTGGAAGTGAGCATTTTTTCAAATAAACTACAGTTCAATAGCATTATTGGTAGTTTCAGACAAGGCATGGAATTTTGTACAGTGTAGTCAACATGGTACACGAGTGGGCTTTAATGATCCAAAACCCATTTTTATAAAGATCCGTTAATATTTCACACTCTGACATGATACTCCAGTATTCAATTCCACTGTTGATACTCCAGTATTCAATTCCACTGTTGATACTCCAATATTCAATTCCGCTGTTGCAAAACATTCGTGACATTATTGCCTTCGAAATTCCAAATTTTATGACTGCTGAAAAAATGTTATGTCCCATCTCTAGAGTGCTAACTTTAAAGGAATGTACAAAATCACTACCAGAATGATATGATCCCAATTTACCAGAATAATAACCATATCATTCTGGTAGCGAGAACCTAACTAATAGACCCCAACTAATAGATACTATACCTAATAATAGACACCTACGTAGGCGTTGATGATCACATCATGCTACGATAATTAGTTGCATGTATCCATGATTTGCATACATTTGCTTGAATTAGTTTTACATAACTTCAGTTGCTATTTAGTACGGCACTTGCCATGGACCAGCTTGCTGAGGTAGTCAGCGATTTAAGCCTAATCTGCGTCTCTTGTTTTGTAACAGAGCCAAGAAGGGCCAAGAGTACGACTTTTGCTACTCGCTGATCACATTCGCTTGCACAACCCCTTTTCCCAAGGGGGAGCATACCCACATCTTATAGATAGAACACAGAAGAACAGTCATGCCCGAACCCGGGATTTCCAGACCAACTCTTCAGTGTACATAATATAAAATAACGTTCTATATAGCTTAGTTAAAGGTATAAATAGGTGCAGAACTCTTGAAAAACAGGATGGTTCATCGAGTAAGTCAAGTACAGTGTTCCACGAAAATAACTGGTTAATCCTTTACAATAGGAATTTTTAATATGTGGTTATAAACTAATGCACAAAAACTATTAGTATTAGTAGTGAGTTTAAAAACATTATTTGAATAAAAAAATTTAAAATTACAGCTTATTTATACAATCTCTGATACATCAACTAAACTAAGGTTCAATGAGTTTTTTTATGTACATTAAGATATTTTATAAATTACTAGCCGTCTTTGGTAACCATCAATTCACCGTTCATCAATCTTAATGCTCGTTAAAATTTACAATCAGTTATTTGATGCAACTTTCCTTTTAATAGCTCCTTGATCAAAATATTCTACCCTCAGAAGCTACTGCACCCCTCTTTCCGTGGTAAAGCGGACACGATATCATCATCATCATCATCAAAATATTCTTAAGCTTCAAAATTTGGTAGTTCTGTAATTTGCATATGCGGTTGAAAAGGCTTTGAATCATAAGGTAGTATGTATCTCTATGATTTTCGGTCAGCTCACGTAACATTTCAACTTTATATTAAAGTGGAAATGATTAAATTGCGATTAATGTTAAAATATTTCTTACTGAAACCACGCGTTTCTTTAATTATGAGTACTTTCTTTCTATTTCTATCTTTCAGCATTTAAATCTTATGTACACATAGAGTATTTTTCATAATTTATGAAATTTCTCAAGAATTAATCAACAAAAATTCTCAAATTCACTTTAAAATGCAATTTTTTAGCTTTACTTTCAAATGGATTTAAATGACTTCAATAACAATATTTTATTTTGTTTTAGTCTATAAATATAATTCAAAAATTACAAAATCTAAATTTTATACAATGTTTTGGTCCTAAGGAACCCTATTCTGCTAAATTTTCTTGGCACTTGCACTTTTAAATAAATAAATGAAAGTTTCTATCTTCTAATATTAAATCGGATCGATTTATGTAGTTTGAAATAGAGTAGTTTAGAACAATCAGCATTTTCCTGATCTCAAGCTAATCAGTCTTGAGAAACCCTGGCCGTTGATTGAATCCTCTTCGAGAGACTATCGATAGAGTGGTCTAAAATCGCCGTTCTTATTGATTAGTGATATTCATGTTTTAACAAATCAGCCAGTTTCAGTGAGTCAATCGGAGGGTCATTCTTTATATTCAGAATAATGATGACTCAAGAATATTTTGTTGCTAATCATTCGAAATTAATTAGAGACTTTGTTGACTTAATTAACATAAAATATTATTATTTAGTTCATTTTGACCAATTTAATACATGTATATCTATTACTGAAAAATTACAAAGCAGTCGTTAGGCGCTGAATTGAAAGGATATACATATTAAACCTTGTCCGTCTTAAATGAAGCTTATTCATGAAATTATCATGCAGATATTGTCAATGATCGTAGAAAACAAAGTCTTGCATTTATTTATTTATTTAGAAAAAACTATACTTTTTTATTTATTTCGTTTCATACAGCCACGAGCTGGAAATTTACATTTTTCTAGACTTTCAGTAATATTTATTTTATTTTTTTAATTTAAAGTTTTGTCAGTGTGAAGGCAATAGGCAGATAAAGGCCAACATTTTCTTTCGCAAAACTTTCGGGCTCGTTCAGTTTTAATTTTATTCTAAAATTTTGTGAAAAGTGGAACGATATGATTAAAATATCTTTTATTCATTTAAAAAGAATCTAATTTATATGTTAAAACACGAGTATTATTAAAAAGAAAATTTTGAAAACTTTAAATTAATATAAAAATCATTTTTGCGTGATAATATATTCACAAATGATATATTTAAAAAATGCCAAATTTTCTTTTATTTTTTTAATAAATTTTCGGACTAAAGATTCATGGAAATCACCCCGACGCGCACATTCCGACCTGCGAGATATTCTTGCGCCAAATTTGGTAATTGTAGGCCGAGCAGTTTTGATCTTTTGAACGCCAACAAATGGAAATAAATACAATAAGGATAAGCTTTATAAAAAATTTAAAATAGTTTTTCCAAATTCCTAAGTAGTTGCCCTTCTGTTTTCACTCATTTTCTAATTAAAGATTTTTATTCATTATGATATTTAAATACTGAAAGTGGACACCTTTTGTCCCTTGGCAAGTAGTAATTTTAGTCTCAATTTGGAATGGAATCTACTGCCACAAATCATCTATTGAAAAGGCGTAGCACAAAGGGCAAATAGAAAATATTACATCATATTATTTCAATTCTTTACTATAGATAATATCAGAATATGAAAATGAAAACTGTTCTTTGAACGGAACAAGAAATTTCGGAATGAAAAAGTTTATAAACTGTTTCTTCCTTTCTTTTATTATTATTTTTTTAAAATCAGCCCAGATCAATATGTTAGATTTCCGATTGGAGGGAGAAAATTTTAGAGACAGAAAAAAAAAATGTATTTCCCCAGGGTGTAAAGGTGAAGGTCCTCTTCTTTGATAACGATAACTGACCAATGAAAGCCCAACATCGAGAAAGAGACGGTGAAATAAACACATCAGAAATGAGTTTGGTAGATAGACGCGATTTTAAGCATTGGGCAATCTTTAAATTCGAAGAAATAATATTTCCTTATTCCATGAAATGGCGGCCGCTTTCATTGTTACCATCTTTCTCCAGGCTGTACTGCACGGTGAGTGGACACAAATTTGCGATTCTTGAGAATAAAGAGCTTATAAAATTCCGATAGATTTAAAATTTTAATAATTTTTGTGCAAATAATTTTTTAAAGATTATATTATTTGAAACAAGCTCTTTAAACCATTTTTTCCCTATTTATTTTTGCATACAATTAATCGATAATAATAATGTGTACTTATAATAGAAATTCTTATATTTCACACTATAGTTTTTTAATAAAACACTAAAGCTAGAGACGCATGCATATGATCTTCTATGTAGGCATTTAAAAAATATATCGTTTCTATTATTTTCTATAAAGTTTACTTATTGCCCTACTTATATGATTTTGCTTTCATGACTATATATATTTTCTTGAAATATATGTTTTATTGTAAAAATAGTAAATGATTACTTAAAGTTACTATATCTAGGAAAAAAAGGTAATTTGCAGCTATATTTCCCTCATCTTTTTCAGACATTTTGGAATTCTTGTTCATCGATTTTTTTTAATACAGAGATTATTTCTCCAACTTGAACTTCATTGTTATTTTGCGATATTTTTTTATTATTTCGATGGACACACATGAATCTTGGTTTCAAATCACAAGATGTATAGCGAAAATTAGAGCGAAAAATTTCATCTGAAAACTTATTCTTAAAAGTTAATTTTGAATTAGAAAATGATGTCTCATTTGCAATATCATAAATCTAAAAATGTATTGCCAAGATTATAATATTATCTAGAAAATTTTAAACTTGGACTATATCGTTGACTTAAAAAAGGAATTCCTTTTCATAAACAACAATTTCCCTCTACTGCTTTTTGTTCAAGAAAAACCAAACCTAAATTCCAATTATAAATTTTCATCATAAAATACTCCTTTAATTTCATTTGCAATTTTGATTAATTGCATTGCATCTCAAATTTAAAAGAAAAAAATTGAATTAAAGATACACTTTGTAGTCAAATCAAGTGTAGTTGTGCACGGTGACAGTACGTAAAATATCGTTTTACTGTGAAACTCAAGATAACTTTATTCGAGAGTAAAAATTTCGAGTACTTTTTTTTGAAAGTTTCATCGGCGAAATTCAATGCTTTATTTCTTTACTTTTAAATCTCAAACATATTCTTACTGAATTCCAATTTATCGTCCAGTATATTTCGAAGTTCACAATTTGCAATATGGGAACATGATTGTAGAATATTTTGGATGCGCAATCGTCTTTTCGATAACGTCTATGTATATCCGACCACTATTATATCCAGATTATATGCAGCGCAAAGCAATAAAAGTAATACAATTGAAATTTTTTCCCTTCAATTAGAAATATCAAAAACGGTTCAGTTTCTGTAAGCAAGCCCCGTAGTCGACTGCCAGTAAATTCCGTCAACCCGTCTTACTGAATTATTTTTTTATCCGATGCTACAAAAGGCTGTGTATTATCTAGCATTATTGAGTTTCTTTACATTTTTTTCCCTGTTAGCTTTTCACACCCAACACACTCCCGATTATCTGGCACAATGTAGTGGAAAGGAGAACAAAACAGCCTATGCACTCCTTTCTTTGCTTATGAATACCAGAAGTGTTTGTACAAAAACTCACAGTTATAATGTGGATGTTTTGGGGATTTCTAAGCCGCAAATTCAAATATCGAAATCAAAGAGAAAATTCACTCTTACCCTGCCATTCCGGGAATATCTAAATCAGATAGAATCGAGGTATTCCAACATGATTTAGATCACAACATCGCAATCATAAATACAGGATTTTCATTTTCATATTTTTTATTTGCTTGACGAGGACACATGTACTGTTAATTATATACAAATATTTACATAAATCATTTTACGTGCGCGAATCATTTCTATCGCATATAACCATCTGTGGGTCCGTTCTTACATCGAACCGAATCATAACTGAATCAGAACCGAAACTTGAACTTATATCTGTTACTGTGGGATCATGGTATTTTTCTCTGACGTCACCAATGCGCTTACGCGCAAGGGTTACATCCTGTTATGTTGAAGCCTGGAATTCCGACAGATGATCTCATTTTTTATCGAGTACTAAATCCTCATTTATCTCAAGCCACATTAGATGCGAACGCGACCGCTGTCTGGCGAGTCCTAGAAGCAGCAGGCGTTACCGCTGCGAATTAAAATAGCGCGCTCTGTACGGCTAGTTCATTCATACTTACATGCTATGCTTGCTTATATACGTTTCTGGAATTTACTTGAGAGAAAGAGAATTATAGGTTATAAAGGGTTCATAATTCTGATATGCCTTACTTAAATGCAAGTGAATGTAAACAAATTACTAACGTAAATCGTAGGTACGGTTCTTAAAAATATTAACTCGAACTCATTGTACTTTTAACTGATGAACAATAATGTTTTTTCCGTACTGCCTTAGCAGACGCCCGCTTCCAATGTCCGAGCAATGTTGCCAGCGGTTTGCCTTCCTCATTCCGCGACGTTAAAAGTATGTCACCTTAGAAGAAATAAATAACTTGGTAAACAAAATAAAATTATAAAAATATAACCAACTGCTTAAGTTCGGCCACAAGGTGATTGTTATATGAATGAATGGAAAGTAAATGGAGAGATCGGTTTCGAAATTAGAATGCAATAAACGTCTCTCGATTACATTTTTCTAGTGATCGTGTCTAATGAATTGCTGTAAACAGCAATCCCTTATATTTGGTAATAATTGTGAGCTGTTGAAAAATAATGAATGAAGGTTATTCAAGTATTACGAAATATGTCTTCTAAAGGCATCTAAGAGGATAATTCATTATCTAAATGACAAAAATCTGTTTCACTACATAAAACGTAGGAAAAAGAGTCTGATTTCTGTCGATAAACAAACATATAGCTTTAGCAAATGTTTCTAAACTTCAAAAGAGTGATCGAGATTTAATAAAGAATTTTTTAAAATACATAAATTTATAATATAAGCTTGAATATTAAAATATATAGCACATGTATTTTAACCTGTCGTTACCAAAAGAAGGGCGAAAAAGACAGAAATTTGTTACTTTTCTTATAGCTAGATGGCAGCACAACACAAATGCTTTATTAGAAATGGAAGTTAAAACAGAATTCCCAACGATAGAAATGTTTTAAAAGCTCGATTTTTTAAATTATTAATCTAAAAATATAAATAGTAATAATAATAGTTTTTTTGAATAAAAAATTCTTGAGATCTAAATGACAAAAAAAAATCGTAAAGCACCTATAGAAGTATACTAGGTAAATTATAATTTAAATTGATTCATATCATGTTTTAAATTTTAATGCTAATTGAAGAATTTTCTGCCCTTTCACATTCCTTCCGGCTTAATTTCTTTGATTTTTTTTTAAGTCTTCTACTTTTCTTATTTGCGTACTTGGATTCCGAATTAAATTTAATTTGAAACAATTTAGATGTCAAGTCAAAACAAGATTTCTTTAAAAAAAATTTTATTTTTTTCATTGTAATTTTAATAATTTTCTTAATTAATAATTTCAGAAATTAAGGAATTTTATAATCAGTCTCTTAAATTATCATTGAATTTTTACAGTATTATTGAATTTTAAAGCTTAAAAAATATTAAATTTCTCTATTCTTATTAAGAAAATAAATGTACTTAATTTCAAAAATGAAACGCAGAAGATAGCAAAAAATCAATTACAAAATGAAGCCTTGAAAACAATTAAGAAAAAAAGCCCTAATCAATAGCAGCGATTTTTAAAAACTTGCCTTCAGTATTATTCTAAAACTTGAAATATTTTTATTTCAATTATTATTAACATTATAATAGTTATTTTTTCTGATAAATTAGCATTATAAGTATCTAATAAATTTCACAATTAATTTCTGAGAATGCAGCAATGTCTTATTTT
This sequence comes from Argiope argentata, assembly GCA_026289955.1. Classification (NCBI taxonomy): domain Eukaryota; kingdom Metazoa; phylum Arthropoda; class Arachnida; order Araneae; family Araneidae; genus Argiope; species Argiope argentata. Next base: position 2,747,452 of record JAOUZG010031957.1, on the reverse strand, counting down.
GTTACAGATTTCATTAGGGAAAACAAGGGTTTTTTTTTTTATTATTGGCTAACTCTAGTCTTTAGGTTGTTATTGAAAATTTCTTCTAGTTTGAACGAAAATTTCTGATTGTGGAAAATGCTTACAATTTTTCTTGTCACCTTCTTAGCTGAAATCATCTATTGTTACCTACATTCGTAAAGTATATTCGTGAGGGGCAATGTAGCAGGCCTCCACGCGGTGCCGCCTTGTCGTCATTAAATATTCTACGTCTCTGTTCCCTTCCCACTCTTCTCCGACAACATCAGAAAGCTAATGATGCCGGGGCAATCTTCTGGCCATTTCTATGCAAGAGAAAGTTCGTTTGCGAGCATTCAGCCTTGTTTAGGTTGGTTTTTGTCGCACAAGCCCGGTTCGGTGTCCATAGAAGAGAATTCAGCAGAAATGGGACGAGTCAAGCCATACACCGATCCGCCCGGAAGCACACGGAAAGACTTGCAGGACCGTCGCAGCTTCAACAATGGCAGAAACTGTGGTCGAGTCCTAAGGATCATTCCGGGCCAAAGTACAGCCCTTCCCTAAGGGAGTACGTCCCGCCGTCGATGTCAGACCTCCATCTTTTCATGTACTACAAAAGTGGAAATAACCAACCATCTTATCAGAAGATTCACATCTTCAACTGCGAGACGCCTTCCCTCCCCCAAGGGATTAGGATGGGTAAATAAAGTCTGCTGACAGTAGAAGAGGTTGACATTTCCTCAAATTATAAAGTATTCAGCTTTAAAAGCTATGTTGCATAGCTCTCTGACACTCCCATGCGCCGAATTCGACATTAAGTTGATTCTTTAGGACAACTATATCTTCCTTCAATTTCAAAACCACCTATTTTTATTTTCAGTCAATTGTTGAGTTTATTTTTGATGAACTTAAAATTTTTCAGCTTCCATCGTCTGTTCATAGACTAGAGTCTTTTTGCGATTTTGAAAGTGGATGAATGCTTGCTTTTTACTAGTGAGAAAAGACGAGTAAACCTTACCCTCTCTATACATAGCTTGTCTGTACATCGTGCAGGTTATTTTACTCGGAAATCAAGGGTAAAAGGTTCTCAAAGCGCAAGATAACAAAGAAGTGGGTCTATGGTCTTTTGTGGAGTCAAATAGGATAAATAGACAAATGGATGACACCTTATTTGGGCGCCACTGCTCATCAAAAATACAACTTCTAAGGAAAAAAGATAAATGAATGGAGATGAATCTCGTCCCATTTTTTATTAATGATTTTTCGTTCGTAAGTAGATTTCTTGGATTTATGAATTTCTTCAAGCAAAAGATAAAGGATATCATCATCTTTTTTTAAAGTTATTTTTATGAAAACCAGTGCTGGTTTTAAAACAATTATTTCAATAAAATTTTAATTAATTTGTCTTGATGATCTGAAAAAACTGTAACCAATAGTCGATGTACTGCTGAATACATGTTACATTCAGCAGAACATGTGAAATTAGGAGTTCGTTTAGTCTCACGGAGTAAGACAAAAATTTGGCACCAAAGATTTGATTATTCAACTCCATATCCAGAAATGAGAAGGCAGATTAAAATTTTCTTTAACTAAGCTTAGCTTGCCATGGATTTCAGTACTCTCCGATCCACTCGAAGGCACACGGATTTAAACCACTAGAGCTGAATGACCGGACCGCATCTGCAGCAACACTTGCGGGAACTATGGTTGAGTCCTAACGGTCATCACCGGTCACATTACACCCATTCCCGTAGAAAATACGTCCCGTTATGGATGGGAAGAGCCTATTCCCACCGATTACTGTACCCTCCAGGGTGGAGAGATCCAACCACCATGCCGGAGCATCTCATCCTCACTTCGAGATGCCACCCCCGCAGGGATTTGAACTTGTGAGAATGAAGAAAAAAAAAGCTCAAAGCAAACGCTTACTATTTTCTTTAAAAAAAAGTCCAACTTAGTTTAATGTCCAACTGAAAAAAATCATGGGCGAGAGGTATGAAGAAAAGTTTTCTTTTCTTTTTTTCAATTCATTTTTTTTTTTCAATTTCGACGGTATCAGTCCGATTTCGCGTTCGGGACCTGATACCGTCGAAAGATCATTGTACAAGTGGGCCTGGTGCGAGTTCAATTCATCGGGGCCAAACGTCTTCCCGCTGGTGTGCTGTGGAAGTTTGGAGAGGTGAGTGCCCGCACAGGTGATGTGAATGTCCTTTTCAGACCGCTCTTCAAATTTACATCCTAAAATAGCCCTCTTGTTACTTTAAAACAGGACGTTAATGTAACTAAATTAACGTTATCTGTCATACCTACCTCGTGTCAAAAATGTAATATTTTTTATGCTTTATGAATGTTTTATTTTACGATTTTATTGCAATATTTACCTCAAAACTGAAAGTGTTTTTTCCTCCACTAAGCTATCTGCTCTGGAGAAGCTTGTTCCGGTGAATGGTCAACGGAAACTACCAAGTATAGAGTTTTAAACTTTAAAGAAAATTCCTTCGTATATGTGAACTGCAGATACCCAAACTTCAAAGTGGATGGAAGAAACCTTATTAAATGTATAGATGGGCAGTTGCCACCATATATACCGGAATGCATCCATTTTAAAGGTCAGTATGACTAAAAGTTTATTCAATTATCTTGAAAAAAAATCCCCTTGTATTATTATCTTAAAAATGAAGATTGAAATTATTAATTTGAAGAATTGAAAATTGAAATTTCTATCTTGAAAAAATTCCATTTTCTTCAAACGTGAGCAAGGTGGATTAAATGTCGCATTATATTTCAACCAAGGAATTTCATTTTTTTTCGCCCTTTTTGATATTTTTAAAAAAATTTCCTGGTTATAAGTTAATCATAAACATTTTATAATTGATTAAACAATATATAGAATTTAAGTTCCACCTTCCTTTATTATATATATTTTATTATTCCTTGCAATAATATGTATTTTACAAAACAGGTGCTTATACTTTATTTCTTTTCAGATTAATAGCAAACTTTTATATTAATTTCCATAAATTTTAATTGATTTACACACTTTAAATCCTATTTTTTAAAACCTCAATGGATTTTTATAGCAAATTTTGAAATGGAATAAAGCAGGAACGTTTTCTTGACTCAAAAAATGACTTGAGAAAGGCATTCAAATTCTATCAGACAAAATGGAAGAAAATCTTTTTGTTTCTCTCAAGCATGCGCCAGCTGATCAACAGTGTGGTGACTGACCTGTCGATTCGTGACATGTCATTCCTTAGTATTTCGACTCGGATTCAAATATATAAATGATAGCATGCGTGTTTCATTTTCAAGACTAAAGAAAAAAAAAGTGAATATATTGAAAAAAAATAAGAATTTGATTTGAACATCTGTGTCAATACAAAATGATCCATTTTAATTATTTTTTCAGATTGGATTCATTGAAAGCACGTCACTTTCAAAACTTATATTCCGTTTTTCCAGAAAGTTGCCGTAATTTGAAAGCCCCCACCTTCGGTTCGATGAAGTGCAGTTCCACAGCTCCAGAGATTGGATCTTCGTGCACGTTCGAATGCCAGAATTCACATTATCTGAGAGGATCCAGTCCAAGAACCTGCTCTGAAGATCTCCGGTGGACCGGATCTGAAGCTCTTTGCTATTTGAAATCAGGTTAATTGCTGACGCAGTGGAGGTGGAGTGCTTTCAGTGCTCTACTAGAAGAATTCTTAAAATTTCCGTTTCATTGCAGCGTTCCCGTATTTTAAGCATGCGAGAAATATTGTAATTTTTGTAATAAGTAATCATTAAAAGCTCTTTGACCAAAACGTTACATTTTTTAGTCATTACTGCAAGGTACCCACAAAGTATGACGTATTAAATATTTACAAATTCGGATAGAACAAGTCAAGACACGCATTTTGATGCATAGCAAGTGGGGTCCCTCTGAATATAGCATCTTAATCTAATTAAGATGTGAAGCTTTTATTATGAAAACTCCAAGAAACAAGGGGGAAAAACCCAAGTGAAAATCAATCTCTATTTAGAACTTTCAATACAACAGATTTTCGAAATGTTAAACATTCAAAAAATTGGCATGGTGAAGTCTGGAATCAAAGTTCACAACTGTTTTCAGCAGAGCATCTGTTCCAATTTCGATCCTCGATTTCAATTGTTGCTCTCAAGTTGTCAACATTGAGGGCTGATGAGATACATTGTGTCTTTCTGACGTCACTATGAAAAATTGTTATGCGGTTAAAGATGCGGTGAGTAAAGTGGCCACTCGATTCAATTGCTTGTTTTCGAAATGTAATCAAATCTTATTTGTATATCAAGGAGCATGTTCTACTAACAGAGAAAGAGAAATGAGCAATCGAATATTTGCTCATTTCAGGATCACAACGGCAGTAGGTAAGCAGGGTATAGTAAGTAACGCTCGTATAGTTTTAATAATAAAAAAAATTTTAATGGCGTGACAGGACTTTGCATATTCACTTGCTGATTCGCTTTTCATTGCATCACACAAATTTGCATATTCACCTAGAAAAACTTCCATGTTGACCAAGCCCTGTGTATTTCGTAACTTGGAATATAAACTGTCGGTTTCGTAATTAACGTACTTGCCATTAGACTACGGCACTACATTCGGAAACCCCACAGGTTACACATCAGAATATTCATCGACTTATTTAAATCGTATCTGTAAATACTACTTGCTGCATATCTTGTGGGTTTGGTTTGACTTGTCTGTTTTAATAGCACAAGAACCAGAAAAGTGTACCAGATATATGGGAAAACAAGGAGGCTGAAATTGTATAAAAAGTTCAAAGAGCTTACAATGAAACTAACGGTGCAAATAGTTGCATGATAAAACTGTAAAAAAAAAACGATGACGGGTTAGGCAATAAAAGTTTCAGATAAGGTGACACATATTAATTTCTTTTAAAAACTTATTTTAGATTGGATTTTTCCTGAAAAGCGTTCGCGCGTACATGAACTCATTCGGGGCATTTAACAAAAATATGACGAATCGTTAAAATCGCCATGCATTTTGAGCTCAAAGGAGTTTGACTGCCGAATAAGTTATTTGTGGGTTATGCGAGCATGACCAATGTGAAGCCAAGTCAATTTTGACATCGAGTTCCCGCACTGAAAGACAAGCCCAAAATGTAATTGTGGAACACCTTGTTTTTATAGCTATTATTATTTTATTATTTATTTTTTCAGCTTTTTTTTTTTGCTTTCTTTTGAGTTATTTCGACTTCATGTATTTATTTTATAGAATGCTCGGAACCTCCTCCACTGCTTCAGGGGACTGTGACAGGTTGTTCTCCTCTGAGGAAGCCCAGATATAATGACACTTGTCACTTCTGGTGCAACAAAGGTTACCGTCTGTTGGGTCCTACACACCTCATTTGCAGACGCGATGGCAGACTGACAGACGAAAAAGGACATCAGAGATTTCCAAGATGTCTTAGTAAGTCACACAATAGTTTAATTATGGATTGTATTGCTTCCATGAAACCGATTTAGGGAGAAAAAACGGAAATGATATCTGATTTCAAAAAAAAAAAAAAAAGAAAAAGAAAACTAGGAACAAAATAAGAATCGGGGTTATTTTTTCTCATTTAAATATTCATTAGAAGTCATTTATTTCTTATATACAAAAATGAATGTAGCTGCAAGCTATGTACAGACATAAACAAAAACAGAAATGACATTTCTTTAATTTTTTTTATTTACTGTCGCATCTTCACAAAATCGGTGAAAATGGCTTGAGGAGACAGGTTTATTCCATTATGTTGATTGATTGAGATAGTAATTAATCATATATTACAAAGAAATTTTTATATTACTGAAATTGAGATTCTTCGCTGAATCGATTCATCAGATTAAAATTAATTTAAAAATAAATTTTTTGAAATTCTGTTGATAATTTTGTGAGTTACTGAGTTTTTGAAAAATTATGAAAATGAATGTCAAACGCTTTTCAAATATCTGAAAATAAGAATCTATATAATAATAATTTCATAAGATAGTAATGATTTTGCTCATCTTTATATTATTTATAAATCAAAATTTAGTTAAAATACTGATACTCGTTTTGAACAATCTTTGTTATTCTTTAAATAGACAAAAAAATATTTTTCGTTAGTTTAGTATTTACTTTCTTACGATTGGGATTTTAAATGGCTCATAAATTAACACTTTTTTTTCTACAGAGATATTGCCGGTGAATCCTGGCCCAGCAAACAAAGAGATATTGCCGGTGAATCCTAACCCAGCAAACAAAGAGATATTGCCAGTGAATCCTCTACCAACAGTTAATCGTGGAAGCGAAGATTTTCGAAGCTCAAACAGCGCACATATTCCATCGTATCGGCTGTCTTGTCAAGTGCGTAATGGGAATTGTTCTCATCAGTGCCATCAAGAACCCAACGGTGTTCGATGCTCCTGCGTCAGAGGGTATGAGCTTTCTCAAGACGACAGAACTTGCGTCGGTATGTTTGAGAGAACTAGAGACCGGAGAGTAGAAAACCAACTTATGTTTTCATTCACGAAATTCTTTGAAAATAATACATTTCAGAAGAAGGGGAAAAATATATATTCATATTGTTCGATTAATTTGTTGATTAGCAAGCATGCTAATAAGAAGATTAGGACAGATACAAAAAAATCTCTTTTAGACAAAAGGGACATTGAATTGATATTGACTGGATTCAAATTTTAAATGATTTGGTTAATCCATTTTTATAGAAATGTGCTTTATATAGGAATGTGAATATAACCTTTTTAAAAGTAAAAAATGTTCAGTGGCTACACACTAACGTAGTCTAAGAAAATGAAAAACAATCTTTCCCTTGAAATACTTTTGAGCATTTTCAAATTTTCTAATAGGAAATCTCGCCAATGGGCTAAAAACGAACTTTACTTTTTGTTTAACGCATTTGTTATTGCATTTTCATTTGATAGCAATTCAAATAATAAAACTATGACCTATTTACCATAAAGTTTTGGAAAAAGTATTCAAAAACTATTCGAATGATATTAAGTAAATTTTCTTATATCATGGATTCGTTTCGGAATGTTTTGAGAATGTAAGAAATTAAATCATTTCAATATTATTGGCAAATTTTATTTGATCACATTTATTATATTTATGATGTTGGTTAAATATGACTCATTTTACATTTTAAATTTGAACTGCCTTTATCTTTGGTAATTTCTCTTTAGCCTTTATTAGAAGGGAATTCTTTGATATTAACATCGGTTTGATATCCAAAGCGGGCGCAGATCCTGAGATAGGTTGCAGTTGCACCGAATTCCCATAAACGGTCTCAGTTTTGGTAGAATCGGTTTGGAACTCACAGCGATTGAATCATAACCATGCCGTAAGCCCACCCACCATGCCGTAAGCATGTCATCCTGGGATATACTCCCGAGATACAGTGCCAATGAAAAAGTTTGCCTGACTCCTTCCCAGAGGATATGATATTCTGCAGCAAACCAAAAACAAATTTTTGTTATACATAGAATATTTTACCCCTGTAAAATGTTCTAGAATTAAGGTATTTTAGCCCCAATCTTGATTTGAAATATTTTTAACTTGAATAAGAATTCATTCTACTTCCTTTATGAATTAGTCCTACTTCGTAATCGAGGACGAGAAGCTTCTTGGTATGTTTCCGCCATTCTGATGTGCACAGCAAAAGGTGGAATCCACGTTTACGGATACGAATATTGTGTCCCTTGGGGGAAGACCCCTCGTAATTGAGGATGAGGTTCTCGCCACCTTTCTGGGTAAATGCAAAAGTGGGAATCGGGTTCCTCCTATCGATGACGCGAAAAGGCAAGTTTAGAACTTCCGTTAGAGTTACTGTTTTGGCGGTCCAATCACTAACGTTTTTCCGTGTGTCTGAGGGTTAGAGTAATCTGTTTGTATTGGTTGGCTCTCGTCCCCTGGCGGTGAATAGTCTGGCGTCTTCTTAATGATTACGGAAAGTGTCTCCTACAACAGGAGGAGTTCAGAACTTTTTATATACCTCAGGGTGGGTCTGAGTAATCCTCATGAATTACGCTAAATTTTTAATTTGTTGCTACAAAATGTATCTGCTGGATGATGAGTTTTACAGCATTGCAAATCTAAAAAAAAATGTCTGGGGCTTACTTGGAGTGGTTGTCAACATGCAACTCTCTAGTGTTTCTCTGCTTTCAAGGAACAAAACATTACAACGATCTCTCTTTAATTACTTTCGCGGGGTTCATTCATGTGAACATTAAACTGGTTACTCCGATCCGTGCAAAGGCACAAGGAAAAACTTGAATGACCGGACCACCACAACAGCAACACTAGCGGAAACTGCCATAATAAGGGCCACGATAAAAGATTTCCCTAAGGAAGTATGCCGATAGGAGGAATCAGATCTCATCTTTTTCTGCCCCCCAGCAGGTTAATAAGACCCACCCACCATGCCGTAAGCATGTCATCCTCAACTATGAGTTGCCTCTCGAAGAGACTTCATTCATGTGTAATGTGTGTTCATGGATTCATCCTCAGAAATTTCTCATAGTATACAGAACTGAATAATGAATTGATAATCAGGAGTGTGGAGATGACAAAAATTCCACATTTACTGTTGCAAGTTGTAAAAACAGCTATCTGGAAGTCGGTTAATTGTTTTTCAAAATGGATAGATCACAGAAAATAGTTTAAAACTCCTCGTCTGACTGAAAAATTAATTTGAAACTTATCTCACTTTGTAAAAATATGCATATTTCGGAAATAAAATGAATTTCTGTTGCAAGTTAAGGCTTTAAGAATATGCTTGATGGTACGATAGCTACGATATTTAGAAAGAAAAATTTTAAAAAATACTTTTTTCTCTTAAAAAGATTTTACTGATAACTAATTATTTCGAAATTCTGATGTGGAACCACAATTAAAACATTAATCAAGAAAATTAAACTATGCATGATTAATAATATTTACAACACAATATTGGTAATTTATAAATTATTTTAATAATCTTTTTAATCTCTATCTATTCTTTAAAAATTTTTCTTTAAGGGTGAATGAAGATTCTTTAAAAACAACTTTCAACAGCGTGGATAAAATATTTTTATCTGGAAATCTTATTATAATATCATAAAAATACTATTCTATATTTTTAACATTTTAAACCGTATATTCTGTATTTAATAATACTATCTTATTATTTTCGCTTACATTCTCATTTACATTTCGTGACATTTTTTCTCTCTTACGACTTCGATACAAAAATAATCCCATAAAATATGCATGCTTCTTTGCATCTTTGAAAAAAAAATCCCTTTACTTTTTTCCGTTTTTTCTCGGTTAAAATTTTCAGCAGTTAATGCATTTATCATAAACGTACTACTTAATTTATCAAAAAGTATAGCCGTAAGAGAAGAAAAGAATTGGATTTCTCGTTTAATTTCCTACAAAAACATAATGTCAAATCTTTCTTGCAAATAAAGGGTATTGTATTGCTTTCTATTCTTTTTGCAGAATTCACTCTCAATTATAAAATGTATGAAAGAAAATAATACAATCATACTTATAAAAAAATCGCATGATTTTCTATGGCTTTTGTGTCTATTTGTCCAGATATTGACGAGTGCAGGGATCAACAATCAAGCAAATGCGATCATATCTGTCGGAATAGCCCAGGAGGTTTTGATTGTTTGTGCAGGGAAGGATACATTTCTCCTGACGGGTTCGGATGCGCAGGTAAGTTTTTAACTTATTCCTGAAAGACAGTACAGATGCTGTGCCAGATAACTTTTTGATTTTCTTTAGGGGTTGTTGTGTAATTGATAATCCAATTCACATATTGAATTAATCTTTTACACTTCTAATAGCCTGGAAGGTAAGATGTATAAAATAATAATGTTAAGCTCATAATCGATTTGTCCTTGGTCCTTAAGAAATTGATCGATTACTCAGCTAGTCATGATTCTTGTAATTAATATGATGATTGGAAAATACTTTTTCAACCAATTCTTATTTCGATATCAGGGAAAGGCAGACTTTATGAGACAATGTAATTGATCCTGATGTCAGATCAACCGGCACCATTCATTTTACAATTTCTGGTCATTTACATAAAAATATCTCAGGTAATCAATCGTTTTGTAGCTGGATTGTTTTTAATTACAATGTCTTTATTTATCGTTAAACTGTAGAATATTTCAGGTAATCAATTATTTCATCCATAGTTGTCAATTAATGAATTCCAAACAATGATTGTCTACAATCTCCCGCAAGCAATATTAATGCGTTCCCAAGTGACCTGATGTTTCTGCATAAATCTTGCAATGGTCGGTGGAGAGCCACCAACGAATATTTAAGCGCCATTCTGCAATATCCTAAACAATAAATTTTAATTTCTGCTATACTTTTACTGTGCCTGGTACTTTGGAAATATTGCAAGTGGGAACATCAAGAATAGCATATTCGATGGCTATTTCAAAATGGAATGTATAATTCTTCCAAATGACAATCCTTTCAAAATTCTGGTAATAATATTTCAATTTTTCCGGCTCAAGAACGAAATATGGAATGTATTTGCTGCCAGAATCAATCTAAGTAGGAATGTTTCATCAGTTCCTCCTGACAGCTAAAAGTTCTAATCCCGTTATCGATCCTTTGTTTTATTTGCTCGTAAATGTATTTTTCTCTCAAGCATTTGCATAAAATTCGCGTGTATTTTTAGCTAAGAATTTCATTACCATAAGATATGTGATTTTTGCACAATTTATTAATATAAAATGTTTTCCTTTTTCTTCATGTATGCTATCCAGCAAATGGCAAATTTCAGTTTAGGATAAGATTTGATTCTGCGTGGATTTTGATTCGAAATGAAAAAAATTGAGGTGAAGGCTTTTACATCTATTTTTTTTTATTTTACTAACTTTACATTAAATGAAAAAAGAAAATTTATTAAATGTAGACGCACAGCAGGTGATTTAGCTTCATCTTAACACTTATGTTTTATATTTAGCAACATTTCCATTTCTTAACATCTGCTTTTAACTTTATTACAATAAAAATTTTCAGTACATTTATATAATGTTTAAGAATGTTTTCCGCTTCCGCATCTGCTCCGATTTTTTTTATCAGTGCATGCGAATGTCCTGATTCGGAAAATTCCCATTGTAATGAAGGACAGATGTGCAACTGGTTGCGAATCATCTTCCACCCTTAAAATTCGCTCAAGTCGGGGAGTTGTCAACTGACACGGTCCGAGTACAGAGGATTAAATACAGAAATTTCACCCCGCCGCTTTATTTTCATATTTATATCTTATATATTATTTTAATTCCACAATCTATTCTATGAGAAGATCGGAGAAAACACAATGGGGGGGGGCACAACTGCTTCTATAGGGCAGGATACGTTTCTATCAACTGATTCAGGTATGAAGATGAGTTCATTTTGTATCACAGAAATAATTTACTGAATTGATCCCCAATGATATAATTGTGTAAAGTTGTTTTATATGAAAAATTTAAAACTTTTCCAATTATTAAAAAGTAATGTATTGAAAAATACATAGAATTTGTAACTAATTTTTTCAATATAATGTAACTAATTTTTTAAGAAATACGTTTTAAGGTAGTAAAAACACAGCATAATAAAATACTTTCGTCAATTTAGTTAAATTCAGTTGCTGTTTCTGCTTTTCCAACCGGACAACTAATTGAAATAAAAGAATTTTGCATTTACGTATTCATATCAGAAAACATTACAAAAACTCAAGTATACAGTACTTTACAAAGTATCATTTCATTCTTCCAATTTTTTGTATACGAAGTTTAGAGTGAAAGTAATTAAAAATAAAGTTATTGCAAAATTCGAACTCGATATAGTGATGAATTTTCTTCTTTTAGACCTCCATGAATCTGAAATTGCACCTGTCTGTCTGTCTGTTTATGAACCTGGTAACTCAACATACTTCAAACTACATGAATGAAATTTTATTCATGGATTTGTGACCGAATTTGTAGAGTTCTAGCAAATTCTGAAAAAACAAATTTTTTCACAGAAAATTTGTCCGCCTGCTGTTTGTATACACATGAAGTCTTATAAAATGGAAAGAACTAGATAGAAAAAAATTAATTTGTAAATTTACCATCTATAATTATTCTCATCAAATTTTAAACCTAATATGTCAAACTGCTGTGTGTCGATCGGCGTTTTTCAATGCATCCAAATTCAATAATTTTAAACAATGAAATTAGGTATCTAATCTAGTGGCATGATCAATAATCCCGCGTCAAATGTTGGTGTCAATCAGCCAGCGCAAAAAGGTGCCTGAAAGGATATTTTCTGATGGCTTCAATAAAAGTGCTCTATGAATGCTAAAGAATTACATTTTATAACTCTCGATCGTCGATGCCATTCGCAGCCTTACGCGGGATGCACAGTTTATGTAAGAGGAGAGGAAATATTTATTGGACAGCATGCGGGTCTCATGAAGACCGCGCCCATGGGTCTGTTTCCCCACATTTCATTTTAAAGTCGTTCAGCTTTCCTTTTTTATCCTTTTTACAATGAAATGTCTTTAATTTACCGGCTTTCTCTTTTGCTTGCTTTAATTCAAACTTGCGAGGAATGGGACTAATCTAATTCCGAACTCCACTTGTGGTTTTGTCACTGGACACTTTTCATATCAACGGTTCCGTTTCATACCACCTGCACAAACCTCTTATCCTCACAGAGCATCCACCAGCTTGAACAGTTCCTTGTAAGCAAGAGAAATCCATAGATTCGTGGAGTTTTCTTCACACCCTTATACAGCCATCCACCCGATACAATTAAAAACGGATTCCTTAAACCAGACAACGTTTTTCCAATCATGAAGAGTCCATTGGCGGCTTTGGTCCATGTAAGGTGCCACAGAGTTTTGTGCATGAGATGATTTTCGGCTGCGAAAGCTCATAACAATTAGGTTACGTTGCATAGTGCGCACATGTTGGCGCGTACATGACACTTGTTGGTGGTTCTGCATTAAAATCTGCAGCAAATTCAGGAAGTGTTGAACATCTATCTAGTGTAACGATTTTTTTTCAAATGTCAATGATCCCGCTCTATCATCGCCTTTTTCAAACCGGACTTCTATCAAAGATTTGGTGTTTAAACCCAGTATTCGTAGTACATCCTTTAAATGGCTAGCTCGAAAATTCACTTTTCATCTCCACTCCGAAAATGCTGTGCTCCATTTCTCGTGCTTCGATGATTAGTTCCCGTTAAACATCACTTAAATCTTTATAGCCTGCCATTATAACAGCAAGAATCTATTGAATAGCCTTTCTAGACACCTGTTGTCTTATATATGCACTGTCGACAGCATCGCGTTGCGCTAAATGGTGGAACACCTCCATCACTTGCATATTATCTGCTATATCAGTTTTTCTGGCTATGTATATATAATATGTACTTGATCAGAGATTTGTTCTTTTTAAATTTTTTATTTCACTTACGAAAAGCATTGCAGTGAATAGAAAAGAATGCATTTCTTGTAAAACTGGTAAATGACTAATACAACAAAATGTTGCATCTGTATAAGATTTGGACCAAACACGCCAGTGAGAAGATAAATTTTTCTCCTTATTGATTTCACTAAAGAATCATGGTATTGCTCAATAACAGCCCTACTTACACTTCGCATGAAATTTATTTCTCGAAGTTGGTATTAATTTTTCCAACATTAATTTGCAGATATGGATGAATGCGCCGATGTAAAAAACTTCGGCTGCTCCCACAGGTGTGTTAACACACCTGGAAGTGCTCACTGCATGTGTCCTGTCGGGTACCAGCTCAAAGAAGATGGAAAGACTTGCACAGGTGAAGTAATATATATTTAAAGACTATCAGTGTGTGGTAACTTTAATACTGACTTACCTGGCTAATATTTTTTTAATTTGAAATACATTCATTTAATTATTTAATTTCTTTTATTATGAAAATTTTTAGTTGTCCTTTTGTTGTATTATGAGAACACCATGTATAGTAGTTTCGTATAAAATTAACGTAATTGCAGATTTATTTAAAAGTACACACACACACACACACACACACACACACACACACACA
>JAOUZG010031957.1:2705226-2718327 GCA_026289955.1 Argiope argentata | reverse complement strand
ACAGAATTAAACCCGCTTTTTCTGTTTCCCCAGAGACGGAGGTTTCCATTTCCTGTCCCGAGGATGATATAACTATTGAGCTGACTTCTGACGAAAGCTGGGCAGAGATTCGGTTGAACAGTCCACGGACGACATCGTCGGCAGGACCCATTCGCATCTCTCCTCCCTGGGTGTCCCTGGACCAGGTCTCAGCTTTTCCAGCAGGAGAGACTGAAGTCACTTTCTCAGTCAGCGGCGATAACAAGACAGCTGAGTGCTCTATTTCGGTCATCGTCCTGGGTGAGTCCTTTGACCATGCTGAATTTATTTTCATTGGAAATTCTGAATTTAATTTCATTGGTTTACACTGTGTCTTGGCTATCGCAGTAAAGCACTGTTTAAAATTTCTCATTTATGCTTTGTTGTTTCACACTCTCAGATCACAAAAATTGTAATGATAAAACATTGCATTTTAGTGACGCGAAGTTACAGTTATCCATCATTCATTTTTTTTTTTTAAATTTGTAAATTATCAGTTCTTTTCTTGTTTCTCAGTGGTATCTTCTCCCAATTAATTAAGGTTTCCGACTTAGTTGTAAGGATGATTTTTCCAAAAAAATTGGTTCTTTTTGTAATTTGAAAATACGATATAAACTTCGTAAATTCTAAAAGAGTCTTTGTTTTTGATGCACAGGAGATTGATCTATAGATGCCGTAATTTTAGTGATGCACACCAAATAAAAATGAAATCGGAAATAGTGGTATTTTTTAAATATGAAAATGAAGGATTTATTGTATTTTTACCGTAAAGTTCTCCAGAATAATATGCCTATGTCAAATCTCTACCTACTTAACAGCGGTTTCTTTATTTTTGGCATTTTTTTAAAAGCAGGAAAACTACATTTGTTTTCTGCGCATTTAGATGAACTAATTTACAAGCACAATATTAGAAAATTGAATATTTCACTGATTTATTTAAGGGAAACATGATATATCAAAAGCAATTCCGTTGCATTTCATGAAATGCAACCACAACCTTTGAAGATGTGACAGACAGCGGATTTTATCGTAGCTTTATTACAGACCATTCAGACGGTTTGAATTGAATTGTCTTTACAGACAATTTCAATTCAAACTGTTGCCAAGTTTTTGGCAAAAAATCCTTTACAGCTCATTAAAATGCTCATAAAATGCTTATTTATTAAAACAATTTTTCTCTTGTCTGCTAGATTTTATGTTGTTTGGGCTATATAAAGTAAATTTCCATTAGTTTTTTTCTTAACCTGTTGTCCGAACATAAAAAATTATGCCAAATTTTCATTAACAAACCGTTTTTTCAAAAAAAGCATTCTTTTAATTTTTACTATTAATTCACATTCTTCCTATATATACAATTAAAAAATGTTTATGTCTATTTTAAAAAAAATCTTTTACTAATCGAATATCTTAGCAGGAATCTAATTCGATATATGCTTTTACTTGATTTTTTTTGTAATACACTCTGAAAATCAAGGATAGCATTTTCTTTCGCTTCAGTAAGTATTTTAATTGCAAACCCTATATCACGGACAGAAAGTCTCCAAATCCTCAGTAAATTTACGCTTTGTTAATTCAATAAATAAACTAGGATCTTTCAGTTTTTTCGAAAATATAGTCTGGTGACTAGAGTATTCTTCTAAGATGAAAAAATATATTTCGATATCATCTAAATATAGGCTAATATTCAAAAGGTAGTTCAGACTTCATTTTTTAAATAAAAATATTGCAAATTTTAGCCCAAGAGGCCTCAATTTTCTAAAAATGTTTAATTTCCTCCAAAAAATGGAAAAATTTTTATCACTAAATATTAACGATAATCATTAATAAATATAATTTTTTACATAGATAAGATTGTTTTTCCTCTCTTGAGGAATCTTGAGAGAATCACCTCGCCTTAAGCCGTACCTACAACGTACAGAGAAACTGCTATCCGACACGGCCGCCTTCATTCAAGCAACCTCATTGGCCGAGCTGCCATCGTGCTCATTACTACTTAAGAGTGCCGTATACACGCCACCTACAATTTTCAAACGTAATGTTATCCTATGGGAAAATATTGTCCCGTGTTTCGTTTGCTATTACGGTATCTTTATTATGAAGTCATTCTGCCATCGTAAGAGGGAATAAAAACGCAGGTTCCTCCCGAAGGAATTTTTTTTTCGTGCGTGTCAAAATATTTTTAAATATTTAATAAAAATTGAAAAATGTCAAGGGCGCCATTTAAACGATTTTTTAAAAAAATCTGTCATAAATAAAATAAAACTAGCAACTGAAATACATTCGTTTTGGTACCTTCTTTCCGATACATATAATTTAAAAAAAAAAGAAATTAGGAGAATGTGTAAAAACAGCATTTTATACATTAACTTGGAAGAATAATTTGAACTCCCCCCTAAAGTTCCTTTAACTCCTCCCTTTCGCGGAGGAATACACACTAAACCCTCCTTTTACCACGTGATGGATTGTTACTTTTATTATCTGGACTTCACCCCGTCTTCAAATTTCCCCCTCAGTATAATTGTCTTTCTGCTTTTTGTTTTATTTTATTTTGTTTACCATCACAGCTGTGGTCATCTGTCCCTTCACAATCTACACTTCTTTCAGCGAATACTACCGCAACCCTGAAAACAAAATTAGTAAACTTTTGTAAAAGAATCTGAATTTTGCATATTTAGCTAATAGGTGGTGATAGAATTTCAGAAGTAAAATGCACAGCAAATAATACTCCGGATGAAGTAATAAAAGTTTTTTTAAAAATTTATTTTCGAAATTAAGCAAAGATGAAAAACAACCATAAATAAAAATCATAAATATTTTTTCAAGGACAAGTCCAGCTGCATATAACACACACACACACACAAAACTTTTATTTTCAAAGTGGACGGCAGAAAACAGACAAAATTATTCATAAATCCAAAATTTTGGCAATGAAAAAAAATTAAGATTCTTTTAATTTGACTGTTTATTGCCGAAATTCATTGATCTCAGATATCTCGAATGAATGAAAATTCGGAACCTTTTGCTATTATAGAGGACCAAAAGAAAAAAAAAATTAATGGAAAAAAAAGAAAAAGCAAAATGCGTTCGAAGCTTTTCCCCCCTCTGGATATTTTTATAACTGTACTTTATATACAATTCATAAATCAATGCTATTTTGTCTGCATTCTTTTTTTGTAAAATTTTTAATTATTTGATCTTGTGTTTATGATATTTTGTACATACATTTATCTTATTCATATATCTTGCAATAAATAATGGTTAATTTTATTATCAATTGAAAAATAAGGTTGCTTTTATCAGAAAAAACAATTAGCGGTAATAATTCATTTAAAGAAAGTAAGATATAAGAACATTTATATATATTTTTTATTATTAACTAATACTTGAATATTCTCAAGTTTCTGAATGAGTTTTCTTCAAAATCGTTGATATCTATAGTCATAAAAGAGTAAAAAATGTATATATGTGTATATATATTACAATAGTTCACTAAGCAATATCTTTATTAAAAAGTCGCCTTTGACGATCAGCTGGTTCAATAGTAGAAAATATATCTAAAACTTTACATATTTTATATAACTTGGTTTCTAAATAGCTTATTTTGAAAAATATTTAGCTATCAAATCTTCAGTTTTTGATAGCTATATAATTGTGTCATATTATGAAGGCCTTAAACAGTTCTGTTCATTATATTACTTATCTCTTACTAATTTTCTGTCAGAAATTTACACGATAAATTAGAGTGGAGATAAATTGTAATTAATATAAACGTATTTTCTTGAAACCAAGTACATCTTTTTTTTTTAAATATGAAAATTGAAAGCAAAGTCGTTCAGTATTGAAATTGTATGTACGTTGCAGAATAATTATTATCATGTCAGAATATATTTTTGGAATGAGGTTTTCTGGTGTCAACAAAAATCCATAGGTGAAAAATAAACATTTTAAATTTTATTATCCGCACGAGCATCTCAAAAAATCAGCTTTTAATAATGCGTTGCCATAGCATTTACAAAAGCTCTGATTTTAAAAAATAAATTAATGACTACAGCCAATAAAACCTAGAATAACGTTGTTTTGAGCACGTGATTATATGAAATGTAATGAATAGGTAATGTGATATGATTTTTAAACAATAAATGCGAGGCAAAGCTCTTTGGATCGTTTGCAATGCTAAAGTGACTCATTCAATGAAACCAATAAAATGAATAAAAATATAATTTCACTTGCACGAGCACGTGGTGCTTGGCCGTTCAAGAAATTATATTCTGAAACGATACACTGAAATATGCATAGCAGATTTCATTTAAATCTTTTGTAATTTTCATAACATCTTAAAGAATTATTCAACAGAAATTTCACTGATTTTTCGTAAAATTCAAGTTTTAATTTTACTTTCAAAACATTTAAATGATGCAAATGTAAATATTTTATATGACTTCAGTCAATAAATGTTCTTATAAAAAATTATGAAATTTACATTTTACACAGTCCTTTTGTCCTAAGGAATCATATTCTGAAAAATACTCTTCATACTTCGAGTTTTAAATAAATAAACTTTCTGTCTTCTGTTATAAAATCTGTTAGTTTTTACATGTCAATATTTGAACAAACAGTACTTTCATAATCATAGGCCGATAACTGTCGAGAAATCCTGGTAGCGTATCTTTTTTTGAGACCGCTTATGAAGTGGTCTAAAATCGTCAGCTTTTACAGAAGAACGATATGCAAATTTCATAAATTATTCATTTTTAGTGAATGATTTAGTTGATTGGAATTTTTTCTTTAAAATATTGATGTCCCGAGAAAACTTTGGTATCATTAAAAAGATAGTTTTTTTAAAAAATCTTTATCGTGACGCAAAAATCTATTTTGTGCTGTTATAGTTTCGGAAGTTATAGCATTGTAAATTTTATAAATTTTTAAAATCTTGTTATTTTTTAATGTAATAAATTATTGGATGTATAAGGTTCAATATTAGTAAAATTAATTATTATTTGATTAGAATATTATCTGTACAGCGTATAAATAATACTGAATGTGAAAGTTTTTCTATAAGTTGAAGTTTATACACTTTCGTTTTTCAAGTTCCTATTTCAGTTGAGAATATTGAAAATTAAAAGAGATGCATTCCACAAAATGCGGAATGGTATACGGTTTTTAGAAAAGTAGTAAATGTTAAATGTCTCATAGAATTTGAAGTTAAATTATACTCGTGTGTGTGTAAGCAATCAAGAACAAGTTAAGTAAATTTTAGCAACCATAGATCTGAATTATAAAAATTAAGTAAAACTAAGTTAGTCACTGCTTTTATGACAACGTTTTCTTATATGACAAAACATAATACTTTTTAATGTGTAGGCATTTGTGTAACAGTATAATTTACAGCTATTTGTTTATCAATTCCTGGTGACATAGGAGTAATCATAATTTCTATTTCGTACGAAGCAATATTCCTACCAATTAATTGAATCTCGCACAACATTTAAAATAACTTTAGTTACATACAAAAAAAAAATTGCTGACAAGCTTTCAGAAATGCGGAACAGTCTTGATTCATAGTGAATGTTAGAGAGAAAGCTTTGCAGTTATTTGCTCTTTTTTTTTCTGTTTCTTTGTGTTTAATGTTAGTGACCATATTATATTGAAACAAATTCTTTAGAAATTAGATTCATTTTTTAAAAAATGTCTAACTTCTTTTTATTGTTTCCATATTATTATTTTTTATTTATAAGTAAAAAAAATATTAGACGATTTTTCAGTCTCAAATATTCCAGATTCTGATACAAAATATATCAACAAATCCTGGTTAAGCAGATGAATGGTTGTACTTTCAAAATCCAATAAATAATTAAAACAAAATAAATTTAGAAATTATCACACAATTAATGGTTTAAAAATTTTCAAAACCAGGAGGCATTCAATCCAATATGTGCATTTTACAATTTAATTCATTATTTTCCCCTCCAATATATGTAAATTGTATTAAGTTGGTTATATCCCACGTTTAGGAAAGCTGAGGAATAGAATTCATCCTAACGTTATTTCCGAATTAAATATATTTATCTTTTCTTTTTAATTTGGTACAAATGTGCCATTTAATTAAAATTTAGGATATTGTCTTTTTTACGAAAATCAGGCAGAAATCTGGAGCATCCCAGCTACACAGAAAAACCAGGCAATGTTGCACAAGTTGAAAAATACAACTTAATTTTTTTTTTCATTTCCGCTCTCATTTAATACAATTCAATATATATTTTAAATAAATAATTTATTTAAAAAAAATTAAAAAAAGAAACATTTTATTAAAATTCACTGTTAGTAATAAAACTATTGAGATAAAGGATTGAACCTATTCTTCGGAAAGGAGTCCGAAGTCTTACATTTTTATATACAAGTAGATCTTGCCCATCCTCCTGGATTGAAAAATTAATAAACGTAATTATTGTTAAAAATAAAGTCATGTCAAATAAAATTCTATAACTATTAAATTATTTAATTACTCTTTCTTAATTACAGGATTCTACGATATTAACAGAATTATGAAAAGTAATTAAATGCCTCAAACTCGAAGTGCTTCAATAATTAATCAGTGATAAATTCTATGTTCTAAGAGCCCTTCTAACATTCCCGCTGCCCTCAGTACGATTTTCTGTGCAAGCAGAGAAAATCTAAAATATCTAGCACAAAGAGTAACTTTTCCAAACTAGTTTGGAGTGAGAGAGAGGGAACGTGTCGGTTTCCGAAAAGCCTCCACAATGAGAAAGGGCAAGTTTTATTGGGGGTGGGTCAAATGACCTTCTGAATGTAGCACTTCCGCACAGCAGTATCTCCTGGGGACCAGGAATTCTTTTCTGGTTGGGTGTTATTCGGCTTGTCAATCAAACCTTTTAAGCTTCTTCTTTCGTTAGCTTAGTCACCACCCTATCACCCCTACCGATAGGAGGCGCTTTCGTCGACATCGAGGTTTTTTTTTTCTGTATATGGCACTCTTAAAGCTCTTCCCGGAAAATTTCCCCCACTTGAGAACAAACGACGTAACTCTGGACTTTAAGTTTTGCCGATCGGGGATGGCGCCCTTCGGCCGCCGTGGCCCCAGACCATATTCCTTGTGGCCTTGTGATAAGATTGTTTTGTGTGTTACAGCATTGCCACTCATTACTTTCAGGTAAAGGGCAAGTTTCGCGAGATTCTTCAACTGTCTGTGCAAAATCACCGGCTGCATCGAATGTAATAATGAAGGAGTTGTAATCTTAACCTCTTTTTCAATTCTTTTAATTTCGGTTTCTCTTGTTGAAATGTTATAGGGATTACTCGGTTTGGCGGGCCGGAATGGTATGTTTAGAAGAGCGTTGGTCTCGTACTCCTGAGGTTACGAGTTCGAAACTCACCGACTAAAGATTCCCCGAGTGCGTGGCGGATGGTGCTCGTTCAATCTGCCGTGGTTGCAAAGTCCTCCATGGCGAGAGTAACACCACTGGGGGTATTTGGTCAGAGGGGATCGTTCTGATCGTTCTGAACAGGTCTAAATTACGATCTGAGACGAATGAATGAATATGCATGAATGAAGCCCCCCCCCCAAAAAAAGGTGACCATGTTACGTGTGTGTAGCTAAGTTATACTCATGGCCCTAGATTGCGATACTTGTAAAGCAGACGACGCATATCTCCGGCTTAAAATCTGCTGATGTATCAGCGGGGCCTGTCCATGGCAAGTGCCATAAATAACAAAACAACTCAATTTGCCAAACTTTCTATCAGCTAATTATCATAAATAGTTGAATCGATTTTTCTGATTTACTCAAAGAGTTTCCAGAAAATTTAAATAAAGAGACAGTGAAATTTTTGAATTTGTTATTCATTTAACATATCAGTCAAGGAAATATTTTCTTCAATGATCTCTAGCTTTAATTGATTTTGGCTCAGTGTCCATATTTGAGAAATTTTCGTCTGTTTCTTCAACTTCAGATTATTTTACGCAATTTTAAAATTAACTCATTTTACTAGCTTTCGATGGGGGGGATAAAATTTTTAAATGGCAATCAAGAATTACTTTTATTCCTTTCTAGACTCAAAACATAATAATTTAGTTTAATTTTCCTCGATATTTTCAGGTCCATTCCATTCTATTACTATTCTATTTGATTTCATTTGATTAAAATTATATTCCTTAAAATCCCTTGCGCAGAAATTTTTGTGTTGAATTTAAGATTCTAACTCTTTTCTACCGGTTGGCATTTCGTGAGTAGTATTCAATACTCTTTGTCCTTCATACAACCGTTGCTTACTTTCCTAACCTTTTGAAATCAATAACTTAGCGATTAAAATTGTTAATTATTTAACGATTTTACAGCTGAAATACCTTATACTCTCTATATTATTATTTGATTATAAACAAGAATACGAATACTTTTACATATTATTTGATTATAAATAAGAAAGTTAAGTTTCCAGTTTCTGCGGATTATCAACTAATGAACTGTTGCAAAAACAGTAGAGCAATGAAGATTTTCGAGAAGGACTTTTGCAATCCTAGGCGAATATCTGGCAGAAAAAGAGCAGAAATTGAAAAGGTGTGTAAGATTTGTATAATCCTTGCATTAGACGTGCTGCAAAAGAAAAAGAATTGGAACACCAAAGGTCATGGAGAGGCAATAGTTAATTCATTAGTTAAAAGATACGAATCCAAATTGATCCAAATGCCAAAAACACGGGATTTCATACATCTATGGGTCATTTCTGGAATAATATTTCGCCAATGTATTCAAACTATCATTTACATATTTATGTATAAAAATAATGCATAAATGATTTCTCTAAAAAGGTTTTGCTTGCCCTTTTTTCAAATTTTTGTTAATTAATGTTACAAAGTATTGTTAATTGTCAAGAATTATAACTACCACTGAAGAAAGGCAGCAGATATACTTGATTTTTACTAAGCATGAAATAACTCATTTTTCATATTTATTTATTGTACTTTAATCTTTAGTTAATAGATGATGGATAACCATCATCACCGAATTTTATTTATCATTTGACCGAATTATATTTATTAACCTTCTGCACTGGTGTATTTGTATTGTTCATTTAATTAACAACCTCAATAAGGAAACGATTATTTCCATCTCTCCATTCCTCGGTAGCCGCCTATTTAACCCTGCATGTTTGTTTCAGACCTGCATCCACCAGTTTTTCACAACTGCCCGGGCAACATGTTCATGACATCCAGCGTCTCCGGAACCGCAGCGGATTGGGATGAACCTGTTGCAGAAGATAATGTGGGAGTTGAATCAGTGTCGAAGAGTTTGGTAAGGAAATGGTCTTCCTTCACTGCTTGGGCAGAATGCAGGAAATGGTGAAAAGGTCAGGAGTAAGTCCGGAACTGGTGACTCGTATTTGATGGAGTGGTAGAAAATAACCCTTAATAATAAAGGAATCGTATAATAACAAATAACTAACCCTTAAAATAACTCCATCTAATGAAAGGAAGAACTATGATTTTTTAAGAGCAATTTACATTTATTCTAGTAAAAATATCGCATTTCACATTCTTCAGAAAAACATCAATCCAATATTGTGAACATTTGACTGCTTCTTATGGATCCAAATGTGTTGGAAATGAAAATGCAAATTCTTCAATATTCTTTTACTATAGCCCAAACATTCTGTGTCAATAATCAAACCTCTGAGGGTACCTTCAACTTACAAAATAGCAATATTTGACCTACGTACTTACACGTTTTAGCAATATTCTCCCCCAATTATTGACTGAAGTTATCGTACTGTTATCATCATTCTTGATGCATTCAAAGATCCAATCTCGTTCTACAGAAAGTTGAAATACTCTTACCTGACAGTTTTACACTCTTCCTCCTTAATGTTCGATGGGATATTTGGATTTTTTGTCCTTTTGCACTTCCGTTATCTGAAAACCAACATACGGAGCCTTTAAACTTTCACTTAATCGCAACAGCATTCGTTATTTGTTAAACGTGCACTGCACTAAATCCACACATTCATCGTTTCGTTGCGCGTCGTTTCATGTCCAGCCATATTTGGCATTAGGTTTTACTTTTAAATGCATTAACCTAATATTCAGGCTTTTGAAATGGGTGTCGATAGGTTTCTTTTATGTATAGAATGACTGACAATTCGAGTTCCAGCTAAGAGGCTCTGAACTACGTTAATGTGACTTATTAATATTTCTAACTGCTAATATTTGGTTTTTTGAAATTTTTGCAAATTTTGTTTGCATGTCTCTCTCTGACTCCCAAGGCGGCCGAGACGGCTCTACATTCAGACATCCCCGAAACGGCCGAGGAGCCGAATCGCCACCTGTTTATTGTCTTCCCCCTTTTTCAGTAGGGTTGTATGATGATGTTTCATCGGAATGTTCATCGGAAACAAAGTGGGAAGTTTGTTTAATGAATTTTAAAATGCACTATATTGTATTAACCATTAAGTCATTAAGTATTCCAAATTGAGTTAAACACCATGCTAACTTTCGCCAAATCTGACACTTTTCAGATAACGTTTAAAATGTTGCAACCTCTTCTAGAAGTGATCCTTTAACAGTAACAAAACCGCCTTGGAAACAAGACCGTTGATTGACAGTTTTACGACTGGTACGCACAACAAGTGTACGCATCTGTCCCACTACGTTTCAGTAGGGTCGTAAGACGGTGAGGGTGGTTCCTTCCGTTTCCAGTGTCACTGTTGATTAGTATCTCCTGAAAGTGTTTGAGGGTAGATGCTTAATTTACCGAGCCCTTTCTGTCAGCCAGCCGCTAAACTCTCTTGTTAAAATGCCGGGATATCAGAAAGTTTTAACCCAAGAAGAAATCAATAAAATACTGTTTAAATATACAAATAAATCTGATTTAGGTGTAAGTGATGTTGATGAGGTTGGATTTGATACTTCAAACTCTTTTGAAGAAGAAGATATTTCCACTTTGTTACAAAATGATTCTGATAACGCAGACGATATTGAAATTTCCGAAAATGATAGCACTGGACATATTATTGAATGGAAATCAAATCTTATAGAAAACAAAAGTATTTCCATTCCAAAATTTGAGCAATGTCAGGCCCAATTCATAATTTACCGACGGGTTCAACAGCATTGCAGTATTTAAAATTGTATTTGACAAATGAAGTATGTGAAAAAAAATCGATTGAATACGAATAAGTATGCAGAATTCTGTGCAAAGCAGCAAGGTTATCAAGATAAATATTGGTATCCAATCGCAAGCATAAAAGAAATTTGGGCATTTTTTACAGTCTTGTTTGTAGTTATTAACTTATTTTTTTGAAATCACAGCTTTTGTAAATGCAATTGCAAAGCGTTATTAAAAGCTGATTTTTTGAGATGCCCGTGCAGATAATAATTTTTTTTATTTTTCCACAACGGATTTTTGTTGATGCCAAAAACCTAATCCCAAAAACAACATCATCTTCTGATATGATAAAAAGTAATAAATATATGCCAAAATTGCAATTTCTAGCATTGTTGCAAAAATTATTTAACTTAAAGAAAAATATCGAAAAGTATGTAAAAATAGTAAATTAAAAAAATTAATGAATAAAAATGCTTATTGTTTCCAAAAACTGTTTAAATTAGGTATTTTTCGAAGCTCAATTTCCCCCATACCAACAGTTTTAATTATAAAATAACATTCTAAGTATTCCTTTTTTTAAAAAATTTTGCAGATGGGTTGAAAATTGACTGATAATATATTTTTTGAACAATGCTTAAATCAAAGACCATAATTTAAAAAAATGCTAGCAACATTCTCTTTGGTTAGAAATTCAGAGTTTACCTGCTGCGTTCATGAAATCGTTTTGAAGGAAAAGGGGAAATTTTGATTTAGATAGTTTTGGCAGTATAACTGCAACATTTTAAATGGTATATATATCGACAAGAAGAATATATTATCCACAAATTATTATTTGCCCTGGGTTACCATTCTGTCATTTTAAATTATTAAACTTTTGTAGATCTTTAAAATTTGCATTATTAATTAACTTATATCTTAGATATGGATCTATTTATATCTTAATAGGTTTTCAACATTACAGCATTTTTCTCTTTATATTTCAATAAATAAATGCAAGCAATTGCTATGGAAATTAATTAATTTAAAAGTTTGTTAATTTATAAGATTTATAAGATTTATTTTTCAAAATTTATGAGAATTTTTAAGTACTTACAATGAGTTCTTTTTATTAATAATTCTCAGAGAGAGAGAGAGAGAGAGAGAGAGAGAGAGAGAAATCTCAAATGAATAGATTTTCCGAAGCAGCAATAAATTTAACGGATATGCAATTATACTATTTCAACGTTATGCTTCAATATCAAATGCATCTTTCCTTAAATTATGAGTTGTAATTAAACACAATGATAAAAAAACTCGTATGTCACGAAAATCTTTAGGTGAAATTATAAAGTGTTAATAAAATTTGTATACAACCCCTTATTCTACAGCAGTAATTTACTACAAGAACAGGGTGAGGCGGATGCTCACCCCATTCTGCAAATGAACTCTTGACCGCAACAAGGGGGAGGGAAATGTTTATATTTTGCCGCTTATACTTTCGGCCATTTTGGTTTTTAAAAGAACTGCGTTTTAATGAGCCACAGAATTCAGAGGGCTTTGAAATGTTTGCATGTCTATAAACATGTATTATTTTGTTACTGTGTACAAACTTAAGGTTACGTTACATATTTGTGTACAAACAGGGTGTTGTTTCGAGCTGATAGTGTCTACAAAAGTGTTACGATAATAATTAAAGATATAAAAAATGTTGAAATGAATGCTAAATATTGGTAATTAATTAATAAACAATAAATATTAATTTTGAGTGCAAGCATACATCGCTTCCAATTTACAATTATGTGTAATTTTTTTTTATGAGAAATGTATTGAAAAATAACGTTTTTATTTAGTGAAGTTGAAAGTATACTTCAATGAAGACGACATTTTGTTATTTTGAGTGTCTTATCTAATTAAATGTTTGTTTATCATATATTTCGAATGTTAATAACAAGAAAAATTCAAAATTGTGAATTGTAAAGTGTGAAACT
>JAOUZG010031957.1:2622551-2680226 GCA_026289955.1 Argiope argentata | reverse complement strand
TTCGATTATTCTTTTTTTAAAAATAATTTTATCCACTGAAATTTAGTAATATTCTAACCACAATTTTCAGTTTTTATAATTAAAGCTGTTCTTGAAGTTAAAAAAAAAATTGAAAAACTTTGTACTATACTTACGAATTAATTTACATACGTAAAGGCTCTAAACTTTCAGAGATAACTAATTAGATGCAAATTAATTGACCAACTTTCTCAGTTTTTCAATAAAGGCATTGTTTGTTTATTACAAAAGTTTAATACAAAGGAAATAGTTAAAAAATGACTGTTCAGAAAGTCAAAAACACGTAAATGGATTAAAATTCACAACTTTTATAACGTTTTAAAACAAAACCAAAATTTTTGCTAGCAAAAAAGATAAACAACTTCTTTCAATAATAATTGATTTAGTGTGTAATGAAGTTTTAGGCATGAATCTCAGAAAAATATTGCGTAATTATGGTACAAAATAGCGCATATATTTTTTAAGAACATCCTCAACACACCCTGAACTTCATCATTCTACAGCCCAGAAGTATGTAGAAATTTATTTTAATTCTCATTATTGTACCAAGATCTCACCCTTGCCCCCTTTTTAACACAAAAAATCAGATACAGAGATTAACCGAGTGAAAAATATGTATATACACTGAAGTGACAAAAGTCATGGGATGATTGTTAATATCATGTTTGTCCTCCTTTTGCCCGGCGAAGTACAACAACTCGACGTGTCGTGGAGTTCACAAGTCGTTGGAAGTCCTCTGCAGGAATATTGAGCAATGCTGTCTGTATAGACGTCCATAATTGTAAAAGTGTGGATGGTGTAGGAGTTTGGGCACGAACGGACCTTTCGATGATGTCCCATAAATGCTCGATGGGATTCATATCGGGAGATCTAGGTGGCCAGATCATGCGCTGGAATTGTCCGGAATTTTCTTCAAACCAATCGCGAACAGTTTTGGCCCGGTGACATGACGCATTGTCATCCATAAAACTCCCATCGTTGTGTGGGTAAGTGAAGTCCATGAATGGCTGCAAGTGATCTGCAAGCAGCTGAACATTTTCCAGCCAATGATCGGTTCAGTTGCATCAGAGGACGGAGTCCATGCCATGTAAAAACAGCCCACACCATTATGCAGCCACCACCAGCTTGAACAGTGCCTTGCCGACAGTTTGGGTCCATGGCTTCGTGGGGTCTGCGCCACACTCGAACTCTACCATCAGCTCGTAACAACTGAAATCGTGACTCATCTGACGACGCCACGGTTTTCCACTGGTCTAGGGCCAGTTGATATGCTCACGAGCCCAGGAGAGTCGCTGCAGGCGATGTCGTGCTGTCATTAAAGGCACTCGAGTCAGTCTTCTGCTGTCATAGCCCAAGGAAGACAAATTTCGCCGCACAGTCCTATCGGACACGTCCCTCGTACGTCCCACATTGATTTGTGCAGTTATTTGACAAAGTGTTGCGTGTCTATTAACATTGACCATTCTACACAGACGTCGGTGGTCTCGGTCGTTAAGTGCAGATGGTCGCCCACTGCGCTGTCCATGATGGGATGGGATGCCTGAAACTTCATACTCTCGGCACATTCTTGATGCTGTGGATCTCGGAATCGCAACGATATCCGCAATGGAATGAACCATGCGTCTAGCTCCAACTAACATTCCACGTTCAAATTCTGTTAATTCTCGTGGTGTCCAAAAATCGCGAAAAACCTGTTCACATGAATAACTTGAACACAAATGAAGGCTCTGGAAAACGAACTGTGCATTTATATTTTTTCGCTGCGATACTACTGCCATCTGTATATTTGCATATTGCTATCCCATGACTTTTGTCACTTCAGTGTATAGTGCATATAATAAATATAACTGGAGGAGAGGGGGGTCAAATTGAAGTACGCCTCGGGCCTCTGAAACTCAAAATTCGTCACTGATAAGCACATTAAAAACTGTCATATTCTTGAATGCTTTCCAGTTTCGTATGTTTGCACTTTCTCGAAATTATTTAGAAGCAACTCGCCAGACATGTCTCCCATGTTGTGCAATATAACGCATTCAAGCTGTATCCTCTCATTGAGTCAATACTCGTAAAGCATCACTCATACGAGACCAACTACTGCTGAATAGAAGGTCCTATTTCAGAAAGATCACGTGACCGTAATGGGACAATGCTAAATAGTTTCCCCGATAGCACAACAATTGTCCCCTTGAGAAGAGAGAACCGCTAATCACACTACAGAAATGATCCTATGATTGGGTCTCGTGATATTTCTGAGGTAGGCGTGACCTTCCTCTGTGCGCAATAGTTGTTCCCTTGTGAGCATTGCTTAAGTCAGTGATGCGCAGGAGCTTGATAGCAAAATGTGTGTTGCCTACAGCTGCTAAGTGAGTATAGCCGAATGAAGAAAACGGAATGTATTTATTAACTTATTTTTTTATTTTTGCAACTTTTTTTGAAGTATTGGCTCCAAAATTTAATTCTTTTTTAATTCATCTGATTAGAAGCTCGTTCAATTAGTTTTATTCGTTTAATGCGTTTTTGAGCTAAGCTTACTAATTATAGGGGGATTAGGAAACAGACAGACAACCAATCCCTTCAATCGTAGAGGAGTGTTAAAGTTTGACACTCCTACGATTTTGATGTATACTCACGGTTAAATTGTAATTCATCTAGTTACTTGAGTTTGAACTATAAGCTTAGATGTCAACGAATGTTCCAAAAATGGGCATGATTAGCTAAAACAACTTTTTTTTTCTCTCTTTCTCTTGAACTGCACGATTATGTTATAGTTAATTAAAATCACGAAATAGAATTTTTTGATGAATGTGCATTATTTTATTTGTAGGTTTTGATGCTTAAATGAGTCAATGTCTAGAGAGAGTCTTTGAATATCAACTCCTCTTCAATTTTTTTTTAAATATTTAAATTAGTTTTTCTATGAATGTCTAGCTGTTTATCCTTTTTTTTGTATATCTTTGATAATACTCGTAATAATTCTATCCTAGCTAACTATTATTTTTCAATCTTAGCCCCTTTTTCCATCGTCGATTACTGGGAATTTGTTTAGGTCATTCATCTTGTCCCTTTTGCGAGCTGCCCATATTCGTCCTCTTCTTTTCTTAAAATTCTACATTAGTAGGGGAGGGGGACGAAGCGGCCTGGTGTTAAGGTCCAGACTTCAAAACCGGAGGATTTCAGGTTGGGGAAACAATTCCATACAAGAATAAGAATTCTCTGGAAGCGAATCTGGTGTAGGTCAAATACTTCGTGGTGAAATGCTCTTCCCCCTGTGAGCTGCGAGCGCCCAGAGGGAAGGGGCCCAATTGAGTTGTTCTCGCAATCCGACAGCAGTTAACAACCCCGGTGTAATTTAAAACGAGACATTAATGTAACTAAACTTACACTGAAAGTGGAAAAGGGCTTTTCTATCTTTCAAAGGTTGTCGTAATCGAAATATTTCTAACTAAATAATATCAATTCGAGTAAAAAGATAGAATTAGAAAATGATGTATGGTATGTTTGCCATTTATATTTTTTATTATTATCCTTCAAGAGTGTAAATACATGAAACATGAAAACCCCTTGCGAAATTCCTTTCATCGACAACTACTGAAAACATATTATTTATTGTTTAAATACCATTCAAATCATTCGAGCTCACAAAAAGCAGTGCCAGAAAATCCTCGCTTATGAAGGTTAATAATTTGCTACCGGCAGAACAAAAAAATCGGAGGGAGCCTTTCGATTTTTCTTAGAGCAGGGCTCAAACCAATTTGTTTCAACCCCGGGAAGAAGGAGAAAAAAACTGATTTGTAAGATTTCCTGGAAAGGCGCTTTGCCCATGCAAATTGATAATAATGCTTCTTTGTCTTGAGGAAATGCAGTCGCCCGTAGCATTTCCTGTCCGGATAACGAGGCATTTAGTAGAAAAGACAGTAAGAGGCTTCCAAATAGCAAAATAGTTTTTTTTCTGTACTGTGATAATAATGAGGCGTAGAGTTTCACCAAACTTCACGGGTCGACACACGGAAATTTTTTTGAAAAACTACGTGAGTACCTCATGATAATATTAAAATAACTTGAAAGCTGTTTACCTGTTTTTACAGATGAAAAGAATCGACTGCTTCACAGAATCTTACAGTTAAAAAAAATGATGTATTCATAAAAATGACAGATTCGCCTCCAAAGAATGTTGGAAAAGTTCATTACAGCAGTAAGTTTCCGCTATATATTGAGAAGCTGTGCAAGATTGCTTTCAGTTTAAAACGATATTGTAAATCCTTATTATTTTAAACTATTTATTTAAAATTCTGTGACTTTCGTAGTTTGGAGCAATATCCGAAAACTGAAAACAGTCATTTTTTAAAGGGTTCACTAATTAAAGTAACTCACTGACTAATGTAAGAAAACGTGATTCGCGCCGAAGTGCAGATCTGAATATAGAAATTCAACACATGTGTTTTGCCTCTAATAGACCATCAAAGACTGGCAATCCAAGCCGATGTCAGACGGTTAGTTGTATAGAGTTACATGGGGAGTGAGCGGCGAAGTGCCAGTCCAACGAAGTGTAGTGGTTGAGTGGATCTCCAGCTATTAGTGAAATGAGCTGCTTGCCGAATCTTGGATGTCGCCGAGTAGTTGTAGAGTAGTGAGTCGACAGTTGGCTACGGCTAAAGGGAGAAAACAGTGCGAAATCGCAAGTGTTTGGGGAGATCGCAGAGAGTAGCTGCGAAGATTCCCTCCTCCTGCAAAATTCTATCTGGCCTGTTTGTGTGCAGTGGTGGTTGCTTACTATTGATTACTTCTTGTGGTCTGCTGCTTTCTCTAACTGTGCTGCTGTGTACTGCGTGTGTACGTGAAAGGCATGTAGAGATCGTGAACCATTGGCACGGGACATAATATTTTGGTCACAATGCGGGTGAAAACAGTTTGAATTTTAGTTCAAAATAATGAAGTTCGCTATGAAGCATTACGAACAAACGCGAGTGTTCCCATTACATTTAGAAAAGTGCACAGATATTTGTACGGCTGTTAAAACTTCACTTGTTGGGAAAAAATGGTTTGTAAAAGAATTTTTTTCAGTAACTGATGGTGCTCCGAATATGGCGGGAAAAAAATTGATTTCATAAGTATATTTCAAACAGACGTCGGACATTCAAATCTTAAAATCCTCTGTATTATTCACCAACAAACCTTGTATTCAAAGAGTGGTTTAACCTCTCTTAATAATGGCGTTAGTCACAAGAATAGTCAACCTCATTTCGTCGCAGGGTTTAAATAAGATAAAGTTTGAGGCTTGGTTGAATGAAGTCAAATCGGTGTTTAGTTGCTCATTAAAGTGTACTAATGTTCGCTGGCTGAGCTGCTAGAACTTACGTAAAATTGATGTTTTTACAGATTTATGCAAACATTTCAATGAACTGAATGCAAAGCTTCAAGGCACAAATAAAACTATATTCGTGATGAAGATGTAATTGCAATACAGCTTTTGACGCTGTATTGCATGTTTTAAAAACCATATTATAAAAAAAACTACAAGTACTTCCTGAATTTGAATATATATATATATATATATATATATATATATATATATATACGTAAGAATGTATTTCCGTCAGTGATTCGTCAATCACGGAATTTTCTCAGTTCAAATAATAGTTGGAGAGGCTGAACTTTATTATGTACGCTGATGTGACTTCCTTTGATCTACCGAACTTGTCCCTGTTATATTAGTAGGAAATTGGAGAATTTGAAATGCAACTCATTGAAGTTTTGTTCAACATGGATTCAAAAATATATTTAAACAAGGAGAAAGTTAGAACTGATCGAAACAGAAAGCTTAAAAAGCAACAAACATAAACTGCCAGTAACGAAATTATGGAAACATGGAATTCAATTCCAGGCACATTTAACTGTTTGGAGAAGTTGGTCTATGCAATTTTAAACAAATTTTCATCAACCTTTGCTAGTGAGTCATTATTTTCAGAAATAAATAACATTAAAAACTCTCTTAAAAACCGTTTGGGAGATGAATTCAGTTCAGTATGCATTCTAAAAAAAGTAACATCTTCCAATCCTAATATTTTTCATCTAATCTGCAACAAAAGAAATCATGCTAATGTAATTTTAATTTGAATTACACGCATAACTAAAACCTTTTCTACTCTACATAACATAACGCCACCGTGTGCCCCCCGGTGCCTGTAACGCTAAATTATTTAACCAGTTGGATGAGCACAGGATGGATGGAAGAAAAAAATTGATAAAAGAAGGAAAGGGACGATACACCCTTCATAGATATCCAGAGAGAATCCCATTGTTGTCAAATCCTACACGAATCTATTGAATTTTTTGCTGAAGTTATAACTGGATAGAGGGGACAAGAATACTTGAACAAATGGTGACTATAGGTTGAACTTAAGGAGAAATGAGATTACTAACTGAAAAGGAAAAAAATTGATACATTGATAAAAGAAGAGCCTTCTCTAGAGCATCCAGATACAATTCGATTGAGAGTGTGTGACATGGACGACATATACAATCCATCAACCAAGTATCCAGATACTTCTCTGTATTTCAAAACACGCCCTAAAACCGCAAAAGCGTAAGTCTACAGTTTTTTACAAATACACGAAATATTTTTTCATACATTTATGGGCAGTGTGGGCAAGAGGTCATCTCTTATTTAAATATCCTCAAACTCAAATTTTCCATTCACGCAAACCCCAATATCGAATACACATCCATATTCACCGGATTAAAATAACTGAAATACATATAATACATTTTAGATTTGTGAAAACGATTGATAACTTACAGTTAATGAAATTTTTAATTCTTTATTGAAATGAAAGTTTCCCACTACATTACAAGATATAATAAACATTTGAAAATAATTTTTATTACACAAAAATACAAAAAATGTGTCAAAATTTTAATCTGAATCTAAAACTAAAAATATGAAATCATATTATATATTTCTAAAATAAATTTTCTAATTCCCAAATTAAAGATTTTGGAATACAGACTCATAAAAAAGTTTTATGCCCATCAAGAAAGCAAGACCTAAAGCAACGCTATTAAAAATGTTATTCATTTCCGTCAAATAGTTATGTAGATAGTCATCGCAAAAATGTAGCAAAAACTGAAAACTTTGATATCAGCATGATTTTTTCATTTCTTTTTTTCAGATTCAGCTTCTCTAAAATATTTTCTGGCTGGAATAAAAAATTAATACAAAGCAAAAGTGTTTTTAAAAAATTGAATTAGATAAAGATTTTTTTTTATTTAAGGAAGAAAGTATAGCGACAAAATTCTGTATGAATTACGAAATTTATATTTAGTTAAATATTTGAATAAATAAAACTTTATTATCTATATCTGTGTATACTTATAACAGAGCCGAATGTATGTGTGAGTAGGCGATCTACTGGTAAGGCAGTTGAAACTACAGCTGCCAAATTTAGAGCATATTTACCTTGGGGATCTGAAATGTATTAACTAGAATCTTAATTAATTGAAATTTAAGTTAAATTTCAGCCTTTATTTACTTCAGAAAATATCATGTCACAAGCATGATTTTTACATGAAATTAAAGCTAAAAAATTAATACTTTAATGACATCTCTTATACTAGCTTATAAATCAAGTATCTATTTTAAATGAATTTTTGAAACTAATACTTTAACCAAATTTTTAACTATTTATTCGGCTTAAAACAAAAATAAAAAATGTAAAAATTTTGCTTGGGTTTTAATCTTTTATCTCCTATTTCATGTTATCATGTAAGAACATTATCATTTAAAAAAAACATTATTTGTCTTAGTTAATTAAAGTCTTTAATCATTTTCTTTTCTCTGCTTCTTTGGGTTATAGCCTTTTATTGGTAATAGTGACATTCACACCAGGTTATAACTTTTGGTTTGTGATAAGTCGCCAATTGGGACAGCCCCTGTATCATTTCTGAATGGATGCCCCAAAAGCAATAAATTGCCAATTTTCTAAGCATGGGTTTTGTGTTTTCAAAAACCACTAACGAAAACTATATCACATTATCAAAATAAAATTTATCCTGAACCCTAGAAAGTTAAACGTGCATGCCTAAAAATTTAGCTTTTATCGAAGTATTTTCAAATTGACAAAAAGTTCAAATTAAATAAATAAATATATATATTACCCAAATAAAATCTAGAAAAGTATACTTTTTAGTATACTTTTGAACGAAATGATATAAAAATGAAAAAGGTGACTAAAAAGAAAATAGATTGAAAAAAATGGAAAACGGCTATCCCAAATTTTTTGTGGTAATTTTTCACGTCTTGAAAACATGTCCTTTTTGAGACATTTTCACATTTTTACGAAAAAATAATGGGTTTCCTAAAGAATATTTTCTGACACTTATAAGTGTGGTGGAATGCCATCTTCAATTTTGTAAATTAGAATCGACTTTTAACTTATTGTCATATTCTTCTTGAAAATTTTCTATCTGAACTATTCTAAAAATTCGTATTTACGTATTTATGTATTCACTTGCATTTCGTCTTTGATTTTCATTGCTTAAATGTAAAATAATTTTGATAACCTTTTGAGCTGCCTTTTCATGGATCTCAATCATGTATCTAACCTCCTCTCAGTATCTCAATATTTTGAAAAACGTGATGAAACTTCTCAGTAGATTACTATAGATTCTTAGATTCTAAAGCTCCCTTGCAATTTACTTTTGCTCATTCAGTAGCTGATCATCATTGAGTTAAAATCCACAAAAGAGATCAACATCTGCAAATAAATATAGCTATCTTTTTTTGAATTATTTGTTTTGAGTAAATAAGAATTTTACTTTCTATATCCCCAACGTAAATCTGAGCTTGTGGGGGTTTCATAATTGGGCACACAATGCCAAGAAAAAGATCGGCAGATTTGTCATATATCTTGCATTTTGCTATTAACAAAAGCATGTCAGATTCTTTTCAGTAATCCATAAGAACATTTAAATAAGAGCATTATGGTATTTGCCCATCCACTGCAGACTTTATGCTATACAGAGGGATTCAAAACTCATCGTTCAAATTTCGTAGGGAGGTAGAAAATATCTCATAAAATTGATTTAACATAGGAAACTATGTACGGAAACTTCATCGGCATGGACAAGTGAAGCCTTTATTTTATTCCCGCGAATGACTTTCATCTGTTACCAGCAGGTGCTCAAAATCACATGAAATGCTATTTATACGTAGACGGAATTCACAGCGTTGTTGCATCGTCCTCTGAACATTTTCAAAAACGCCTGGAATATTACGGCCTAAGTTTTTGGCAAAACCGCTGAAATACGTGGTTTTAACACATGTGTGACACAGCTCCAGACCATATCACAATTGTTGCACGTGTTTACATGAACAGAACATTCGGAGTTGGATTGGATCCCATCGCTTGGTAAACAGGCCCCTTGTTTATCGCCCATGGATTTGGATATGAATCCATACAGCGATGTGAATCCTGTGTTCGTGTAAAATGTCGCCATTTTGAGCACTGATTCTGAACATTACTTTACCTTGAGGGAATAAAATTCCCATTCTTTACTACTTAACTGTTCTGTTTCCTTGTGCCCACTTTACTTGCCCATTTTTTCTCTCATGAAAATGAAGTTTGTAGATATACTTTCCTTGTGAATCCGGTTTCCTTACTTCAACACGAAATTTGAACGTTTAGATTTGGAACCTTTTGTATATACTACATACTCTAGATAAGCATATATACTACAAACTTTTTCAGTTTCGTTCTCACCAAAGGAATTAGGAACTCCTATTTTGCCCCTAATTCAGTGCTTTGGAAACTAAAATCCAAGAAATACCAATTTTACTTTGGTCTTCTGGTACAATGCTACTGCACATCTATATTTCTTTGCATCATAAAATTTCTCCGCGAAACATTATTTAACAGCACCTGAAGTCGTGGCTGGATTTTGGCAATGTGAGAATACAGATCTCTTCTAGCAAAATCTATTGATGTCAATTAAGTAATATGAAATAAAGTTCTATGCGCTTTTATACTTATTTTCTAATATTTTAAGCATAAGTTGAAGACAGTTCTTGCATTGCCTTTTAAGCCGTTATATAGTTAATTTTCTCGCATTTATACAGAGAATACATTCTTTTGCTTACAAGGAATATGAACACCATCAATTTATTAAAAGACTCTACACCACTGAATAAACCTACCGAATAATTATAAAGATAAAAACAGTTTCTTTTATGAAAAAGATTCCTGAAAATATTAGAAAACAGCGATCGCTCATGTGCACAAATGCCCACACTTTAAATAACTGAAAAAGCTTTCTAAGCATAAAGAATTTCTTCTGCATAAGAACGAGAAAGAAACTATTTGATGATGATGATTACGAGTCCACTTTTACAACGAAAGAAGAGGTGCAGTAGCTTCTGAGGTTAAGAAACCCTTTGAAATTATAAAACAGCACAATTACAACAAGATTTGTTTTTCACGTCGCAAAATGCAAGTGGAAAAGTATATTTAATGAATACTTATTTACTTTTTTATTCCTCTGAATTAATTATATTTTCTGAAAAATTATGGTAATAGGATTTTAGATTTTCACGAGATATTCACTACTGAGCGACTCATAATTAATTTGAATTGCAAACATCTCGCTAAGATAATGTCTGATGTTAAAATTCTAATCTAAATTTCAAACATTTATCAGATCTAAGCTATCCCAAGTTTTCGTGCATACGTACCTGCCAATAGAATCAGGCTAACGACTCGCTCAGGATTTTTGTCAAAAATTTGATTTTTATCTACAATTTTGGTAGTAAGGCCATATTTTTTATATTACAGCCTATCTCTCTCACACATATGAGCTTTCTGAAGGTGTTTTAAAATGTGATACGAATTTTGAAGAAGAATGTTTTGATGATTATAAAAACGAGATAGTAAAAATAGTTTTATAGTTTTATATTTTTACGAGATAGTTTTCTTCTACGGGATAGTAAAAATAGTCTTTGCAGGATTAAAAAAATGCTTTGCTGATCCATAAGCTGAATCAGCAAACACATGTTGATTTTTCTGCATTTTAAATATCCGAGATCGGTAACGTGTAACAACGACCGAGAATTCTTTGTTGTCAAATGGTATTTGACTCCAGCAGATATCGAGGAGTAAATTGTGGTGAATCGTTTTTTTATGGATTTGTCTTTTTTATTTTTGTACTTATTACTGATTTTATTAATCTTTAGTGATTTTAGGCAATATATATTATGCATATCTTATAATAAATTGGTCACTTTAATTATACTTTACAACGCATTTCTGACTAATCATTTATTTTTTACATAACGTTGCTTGATTTATTATGATTTATGACTATCTGAATTCCCACCTCTACATAATTCCATATAACACTTGCACATACAGATATAATTAAAGGTTTAACAATGACTAAAATTTATTTCAGTTTATAAGGTTCAGTTTATATATCTGTAAATTCTTATAAGGCCCTTAATTTACAGGTTCGCAAATAAATGTTCCCTTGCGAATTTCTAACATGCTCTTAAAGCTCACAGATATATGTTATAGATTCTTTTAATCAGGATTAAAAATTTTTAAAATAGTATTAAAATACTTATTTATGTTTGAATAAGTTCAAAATGGCAACAATAAGTCAAAAATTAATTTTTTTTAAATGTCCTTTAGAATATTATAAATGGATACATTCGATGGATATTATTCGATAGAATCATGTTAGTTACCGAAACGAAATTCCACGTGCTCCTCATTAATGAGCGTTAATTGAGTTTTTATTGGCTACCCTTATTTTTTCGAAATTGAATGGCTCATGCAGCATTATTAAATACGCGGAATAGTAATTCAATTCTTTAATTAAAGTTTTATTTCCGAATTAAGCTTTTTATCTTTCTCCTCCCCCATAGCAGTGCTAACAAAAGAACAATTGGAGAGATTCTGACAAAAGTATTCCTCATTCCTTTAAGTTTTCACCATTTGTATTAAAATTCAGTGGAAACTGTACATTTTTCGAATTATGACTGGCTAATTAATAAATTCAAACAGCCGTTAGCCGAATATATTTTTTGGGAGGTTTCCTACCTGCTTCTCTAAATAAATATTTCCACTTCGCCTAACACGGTAACGTGGAGGAGCAAAGCGCAGCTTTCTTCTTAGTCGCTTTGAGTGCACTTTTAAACGAATTTGGGTTTTCGAAGGAGCGTTTTTAGGAAAGTTTTAGTTAATTAGTTAAGTTAATCACCCTCCTGCATTGCTGCGCTCACTTGCATTTATAATTATCTGTTGGGAGGAAAAGAAACTTTGACTTGAAAGTAATGAATCAAAAATAGTATGGTGAATAATGTTGTTTCAATTTTAAAAACACACCATTTTTTGTTGTTGTTAGAAGACATCAAATCATCTTTCGGTAGTAATTTGGAATATTGCGCTAAGCTAAAGAATTGGGTTAATTAATTGTCCTCTTTCGCTAAGGTTGCAATTGCTTTACCTTTTGTTGTTCTCCAGAACGTATTGAACTGGACAGCAGATCGGAGAAACATAAGAAATACAATTTTTGATAAATATACATTTTTATTATAAACATACAATATTTCATAAATTAGCAGAAATTTCTCGGAATGGTGAGAAAGCATCATTTTATGTTTATCATATTTATAATCATATATGTTTTTCAAAAAATAAAATAAAACAAGTAAAAATGGAAGTTCTTATATATAAAAAGTTATTGTACGTGGAAAAAAATGGCTCTTATTTTAAGGAATGGCAACAGATGCTTTATTTGGCGTTTTATAATGGCCTTTAATTCAACACTTCGTTTAGTAAATAAATCTATGGTATTAAAAATATTGCTCGCTGTATCAAATATTTTATTCAGTCAGAAAAAGAAGAAACCAAGAAATAAATTTTAAACTGAAAATTTAGCAATGCGATGTTTTCTTATAAAAAGAAATGTCATATCTTTCAATACTATTACTTTCATAAAAAGTTTTTTAAATTTAAAATTCAAACTAACTTAACTCTTAAATAAAAAAAAACCTTTAAAGGTATCGATTTCATTTCTGTATAGTCTTTTTCTTTGCTTTTAGTACATTCTTCAAGTTTAATTTACAATTTTACGACAATTTTAATGTTATAAGTTAAAAAAAATCCATCAAAATAATCAATACGTGTTTTTGCCAATGTTAAACTTAAGATTTCAAAAATTTCATTACTGAACATTAATTTCAAAATAGGACAGTAACTCCCGCATGCATTTTTAATTGCTGCCCACAAAAATTTGTTTCTGATTGATTCGTTTAAGTTCATATTTTTAAATCGTGTCAAATAAACAGAAATCTTTTTGCATGCCACATTAATCGTTTGATAACCTAAAAATTTAATAATCTGGTTCAGCAAGCTTGTCGCCAAAGGCGGCTATTATGTATATGGTGAAACATCATTTATAAGCTTCCCTTTGATAAATTTTTGGTGCCGACGACTGATTCTTTGTTTTTACAATAAGTAGAATATTTTTATTTAAACAAATGGCAAAACCTTGAAATAGAGATTAAATATGGATGTGTTAAGACTATCTTAAACAAAGATGATGGAAAATCTTTGTTTTTAAAGAATCAATAATAGTTTTGAAGAAAGAAAGCATTTTTTGATATTTTTGTCATGTGTGACAAACATCATCGCTTTTAGAATCGTCTCTTTTAAAAACGAGCAAATAGACCTCCATCACCAATCCTAAACCGAAAAAGGATATAAGTCATTTTGAATCACCGTTCCTTTCTGAAAGTTACAGAAAGATTGTTTTGTAGTCGTATTTCGTTTTCCCCCCCTAAAGGATGCCACCTGAATCTGTGCAATTCAAATTGTCATGAAAACCAAAAAATAATTTAAAAAATAAACATTAATAAAAATGAGCAGTGATGTTAAAGGTTTTCAGTAACTTTATTAATTTATATTTTAGTGTCAGACATCGAAAAAAACAGATGACAATGCTTAATTAGGTGCGCATCCCAGAGGGCATTGCGATTGTAGTTAGACTGAGATTAGCTAATCTGTTAAGCTGCGCGCGTGAATATCTTGTCTTTGTGTTTTTTTAGCGTGTGAATGGGATCATTAAAGAAATATTTCCGAAAACATACATCCGGTTGCTTCCTGTACGAATCATAATAATCTACATTGACAATTCCTCAGTATTAATCCATAGAACACCATAACAGTTTAATAGATGATTAGTAAATTCTTTGAAAGAGTGAAAACCTTCAGAAATATTTTAATTTTTTTCTTAATTTTGCAAATAGTTTTGATTAACAGGGACGTAAACAAAGAGTGTGAGAAGGAAAAAAATCAAATAGATAAATCATTATTTTTCAAGAATTCACATTGTTGATAAAAAAAATATAATTATCAAAAATTACGAATTCTAAAATTTTTCTATATCCAATTAAAAATATTCTAATTACTTTACTATTTCCTTATATGTAGTTATAACGCATGATTTTTTTTAAAAAAAAGTGGTCAAGATTAAATTTAGCCGTTAATTAATTACTAAGCCTGAACTCATTTACTAAGAACTGTTTTGATTACGAGAAATTCAGTTAAACCTTATATATTGAAAATTATTCTCTAAAAAATAAGATTTTTATAAAAAAAATTTAATCTTTACATATTTTTTCTTCAAAATTTATCAATATTATAGTATTTGATATCGCTGCACATTTTTAGAATCAGCGTTTATATTTTGCTTTGGTTCGTGAATTTGGATAACAGCAAAATTTTATAAACATTTTTCAACAAATTTTAATTTTTCGGAGAATTTTGCAAATATCTAATTGAGAGTTTTATAAAACGCAGATTTGATTACAATTTTTAAAAAAATCCCTTTACATTCAAAATATTTTTTTTCTAAATTTGCCATAAAAAATACTTTATAAAATCTACTTTAGTTTTCCTCCCAATTTAATTTAACTATGTTCGTCGGCTCGGCTCGGCTCAGCGTGCGATTCAAATAGCGGGGACTCTCTTTCTTAAATTTTCATCTCAGAGTACGAAAATTCATTTAAACACCGGAGATCGATATCGCCGAAACCCGACGCTCCTCCCGCGCCTCCACTCCCCCCGATGTCTTGGAGTCGATGCAATGGCCCGGCCTGGATGGAAAATCCAAAATCTTAAGCCAATAAAACGGCTGTTTCATTTTTTTACATGACAAAGTTCATTTCGATTGGACTCACAGTCCAAACCGTTCCTCAACAGCGGGGTCTCTCTTTCCAATACATAAAGGTCACGAGATTTCTCATTTTTAATAGGCCAACGATTGTAGTCATCCCGTTTTCATAATTTTTTGAAACTGAAACGATGCATAACAATCCAGAGGGAAATATTTTTCTACTAGCGGAACGAAGCCTCACAGTTCTTATGGGAAAGGAATAAACAAAAGAACTCAACACCGACATTCCAAGCAAGTGGAAACAATCAGTCAATATAGCTAGTGCATTGATAGATGTGTGCCGATAGTTTACCTTGCCTTATAAAGCTTTTTGCTATGATAGATATTGTTAGCTCATAGGTCGAGTTTGAATTTGTAAAGACACAGCTTTCTAAAATATGAAGAAAAAAAATCTTATATGATAAATGCATGTATAAAATATATATTAATATTTCAGAATACTTTATGTAAATATAATACCAAATGCAATTTAAAACTGTGCATATATGTATCCTATTGCTAACCTAGCATGCTCCTGTATAATTCAAAAAAGTACGCGCAGAGAGGCGTAAGCAATGCGTTAATATTTTTGAGTTGAAACGAGCCTTTCACCTCAGAATTCGAGGGACATTAATTTAGTTTTGAAAGATTAATTGAAATTGATTTTGTATACAAGCCATTAAAATTCCACATAAATTAAAACATTCACTAATCAAAATGCATATTAGTTAAATTAAAATATTGAAATTTCTATGCAACAGATGATAAATTTATCGATTTACTTCAAATAATCTTCCCGTTTCCCTTCATGTCTCTCTTGAGAGGCAAAACATCCCTTGAGAACGCCAATCTCTTCCCAAAGCCTAAGAAAAGAACGTAAGAGAAAGATCCGTAGAGACTTCTGAAGGAAAGGATCCTGCAATTCGAGTGAATTTTTCTTTTTCCTTAACTGGATAGGGGACTGACGGCACCAGATGAGCAATATTGGTGAGAGGAAGACAACAGCACCGAAGATTCACATAATTGATGCATTTGTCTTAGAATAAATCGTCTCCTGCGGTTTGGAGAAATGCGAGGTTCCACGCGGGGTTTCTCGCATCCACTACAATGTCTTAATTAGTTCGATTATTCGTACTGGAGAGCCCCCAAAAGTTCTTTAGGGGGTGTCACAGATGCTTGGATTCTCGTTTGGAACATGCGGAGGAAGAAAAGAGCTGCATCGTTTATATCAGAGAGAATAATTAATTCTCTTGTTATCTTGGTGAGGGGGTGAATTAATTTAGCTTCACTTTGTTTCCAAGATTTGTTTCACCTTCTGGTCCGTTCCTGCTGCTGCGGCGCGACGGACTCGATTGTTCTTGCGAATCAACCGATCTCGAAAGCTCGCATGCTGCGTCAAAGGAAGAGAAGTTTTCACTTAGGAATCTTTAAATTTTCGCTTTCCCAGAAAACGACGAGTTTGCGTCTCGGCATCATCAATGGCGGATTGCGTGACACATCGAAGTTCTTCTGCGGAGGTTCGGAAGAATTCCCAAAAACTGTTTCATCCTCAACCATATCGAAGAAGGGTCTTTCAAACTCGATTCCATCCGAGTCGGACGACTGCATAGGACCATGCGACTTTTTAATGAAGTGCTTTGAACAGTCAACGTGAGTTGTTATTGGCTACAATGCGATGAGGAAATTGAGACCAGATCTCAGAAAACATTCCTCCTTTGGCAGATTGTTATTGAAACTAAAATCTTCGATAGAGCGGCGGTAAATAGAGATGATGGTGAAAATCGCTTCAAATATTTGTACAATTTATAACTAAAGAAGTAAAGTTCTTCAGTTTACGTTGTACATAAAATTTCATTGTTACACTCATAAATATTGGTCTGCAGGGCAAACAAGTCATCTCTGCTATTAAGCATTGGTTAAGATAAAGATTTTCTGCAAAGTGGCCATCATTCCACGAGAAAGAATATAATCCTGTAATCTTAGCAAGAAAAAAAGCATTTTTATCAGAATAATTTTAAATCAAGATTTTTTTTAAAAAAAATAAAATCCTTATATATGTCCATAGTAATGAAACCCAAATATTCCCATACTTTCTTTTTGATCAATGTGGAAGGCGAAAATATCTCTTATCATTTTATTTGGACTACAAAAATGTTCAAATCGAAACAAAAAAACAACTCGTGATTACATAAAACATTTCCTCAGGAGTCCAATATAACTTTTCTAATTTTTTCCCCCATCTGCAGAACGATTTTGGTTGCCAAATGAAAAAAAAGTGAAATGAATGATAGATTTTTTTAAAAAAGTTTTTCTTTGAATATTTGTTGAATAGGGTGCTCGATCCGTGGTAGTCTGATGCTCAAGTCTAGAATTTTGAACTGGAGTCCTTTATAAGTTCAAAACCCGAATTAACTAAATAATCCTCGTGTCAGGGGGTCTGGTGCACGTGAAAACCGTGGGGGTCAAACGTCCTTCTGCGTTTGTAACGGGAAAATTTGGAAAGGGCGATGACAACCCAGGTCTCGTCCTTGCCATCTGACCATGGT
Organism: Argiope argentata; assembly: GCA_026289955.1. Lineage (NCBI taxonomy): Eukaryota > Metazoa > Arthropoda > Arachnida > Araneae > Araneidae > Argiope > Argiope argentata. The sequence continues at coordinate 2,662,452 of JAOUZG010031957.1, read as the reverse complement.
TCAAAATAACGTAACCTTTCCCAAAATAGCAGCAGTATGGCTTTAAAACGGGACGTAAGTATAACTTAATTAATATGGCGCTCATAGATAATCACATATCATACAAATTTCCGTAAAATCAATATCAACATTTTGCTACTGAAATATAAAATTGTATTAAATTAGTGATGTTTTTCTGCTTCTCAGTATATAAATAAATAAATTTCTTCCAAAAGATAACACATATAATAAAGTATATACATAAGCAACGCATATATTTAATAGAATAAAAATAAGCGCAAATAAAAATTACATAAAAATATTCAATTTTATACATTTATACGATACGTTTGTTGGAGCAAGAAGTATAGTGCTGGTGATGTGTGAGAATGTGGAAAAATATTGCCAGCTAAGAGTGAGTTCAGCGTTATTGACCGTAGTTTGAAGTTGTGCAATCAGTTCCTAAATATTTTCCATTCAGCTTCTTAATAAAACATTAACTATGTAAATTCATAGTCAGGCCCAACCAAGTAAATTCCATTTTGTTGTTCAACTTAAAAAAAAAAGCCAAGTTAAAAACGCGATGTTGCGGCACATGAAACTTTGTGCTTTCTCACTGCGAGCAATGGTTATTTTATGAGCGCGTACAAAACGAGCCGGTCTTCGGAGGAGGATGTAGAAATGCGGTCAGTTGTTTCGATGATTCAAATCAAAAGTAAAAATAATAATGAAAGAATTTCCGAGAACCCAGAAAGGTTTTCTTGAGAAGAAAAGTCCACGTGGAGTCATTAGGCGTTAAATTAGAACATTTCTTTGCCTCTTATTAATCTTATTTCTCTTATCCTCATCAGTCTTTAATGAAAGCGATATGAAGAAAAGTCGTTTTACAACTCGTTAATCCCAACAATTAGCAAATTCATTCACATTTGATGAAAGAAATTCTGGGAATCCTGAAACGGCTTCCTGTGGAGTAAAAGCTGGGATATGCTTTTTTATTTATTGATAAAACATCTAACTTATGTGAAAACTTCTACTAGATTTCTAAAATTCTATTTTACTGAGATTCTATTTTACTGAGCTCCCAGGTGATTGTAAAACTAAGATTCCGCTGTAAATTTTTGTCCGCAAACTTTCCAATCTCTTTAAAAGTTTACAATTTATAGTCATAAATATATTTCATAATTCATATAATTAATAGACATAAATGAAATAAAATTATAAGTATAGTTTATAGTAACTGTGATTATAAACTATATTTCCTATAATTCGTAGTCATAAATGCATTTCACAGGAGTAGGATAATTCAGGTTTGAGACTCGATTCCACCGAAGAACCGTCACGTAAACTGGTTTGGTGCACGCTGAATTAGTTGGAACCAAACACCCTTCCTCTGGTGTGATGTGAAAGATTGGAAGGAGGTGCGGCTAAGGTGTCCTCCTCGGATCGTCCTTGTCTTCTGATCACAATTCGTAATTACGAGGTCAGTCTCAAAATAGTCCTAATGTTACTTTAAAATAAACTTCAATATAATTAAATCATTTCTAATGATGTGATGTCTTGTGGTAGTCATTTCACCCACCGGTTAAAAAATTTTCTTATGCGTATCTCAACAAAAGTAAAAAGAAAATTCATTGATATTTCTGAAATAAAAAATCAGAAGCAATGCTGATCATGTCCCAATGAAAACAGAAATTCTTTGCCAATGAGGAATCGGCGCCTATGGGATGTTGCACTCGCAAAGACTCGATTGTCTATGAATGAAAACAAATCTCTGTTGCCCTCTACTTCCTACAAACATGAATCTAGAGTTGTCGAAGATCCTCAAAGTCAAGAGAGGCACTCCGATCTTCCTCCTGCCTTTAAATTCTTGTATTGCCATCAGTGTTCAGTTGCATAATAAGTTCTCAGGAAGGATTTTCAATGAGGTGACATCACACTCCACCATCCGTCTTTCCCCGACATCTGCACGCACTGCACCCGCACAATCAGGGAGCTGGAGGATCACAACAGGAATATTTTATTTTTATTATTGCAAGAAGTTTACTAAGTAGTAATAACCGTCAAAAAATTTCGAAATCAAACTTTTGTCATCTTTTTCAAGAACGAATAGAACTAAAAATGAAATCTGGTATGAAATTGTCATAAAAATTCTCGCTAAATTTCGAGCAAAATACAATTTTGAAAGGTCTCTCTCTCTCTATCAATCTGTATTCCAACATATTGCTGTTGCTCATCCTCAAAAGATCTGGCGAATGCCAAATCAGCTCTAGTAGGTCGTTGACTTCCAAAAAATCTATGATAATGAGGAGATCGAATGTTAAGTCTCCCCTACTGAGTTCGATGCCATCTGTAATGTCACCCGATGAATCTGGGTGTTCAGAGTATGCTTTACAAGTGGGATGGATTATTTTACCGCTCTTAAGGGAAAAATACTGTAAATGATCCCATCTTAGTCTTACCAGAGCAGTCTGGGAGGAGCAGGACTTTTCATTTACAGCTGAGATCCATTGGATAAATATACCACTAATGAGCATGTGAAATACGCCTTATTAAGCCTTCTGATGTGATTTTAGAATAATTTATCTTTTATAAAATCTTGTTCCAGATTTGTCCGTGGATTGACAGTCAGTATACTTCCACATTTGATAATGCATGTCCGCAAACAAGCTAATTTTTTTTAAAGTTTGGATTTGTCATCAAATTAATTGATAAGTGTTCAATTCTGATTTCATTGGAACGAACGGAATGAATAATTAATTGTCTTCACTTTATCGAGATTCACAGCTCTCGACCTATACGAGGATGCCGGAGGAAGAATATTCTGTTGAACATTCTTCTGTGGTAGAAAAGGGATTGTTTTATCATTCCCTGAACAGGCAACTAAAATAACTCGTCCCAGATTCTTTTAACAATACCGATTACCGATTGCTTGCTTCTTCTGCTTTAACGCACAACGCAAGCCGCTCGATCACACCGCAAATCTGAGATACGTTGCGAGTAACGGCGTCATTATTTACTAAGCAACATTAATAGGATTTCCTTTTCTTTTGAACGAAATGTGACGACGCATACTTTCCCGAGATGAATGTGATGCACCTCATCAAAGAAGAATTCTGTTTTACGCTCGCCATTCATCACTTACTGTTGGGGTTCTGGAAGATCCCGCGCCCACGCTGGGTTCGGATTACATTCAATAAGTATCGGATCTTTTAAAACTGGAAATAGCTCCATTCCACAAGAAGAATGCGAAGAATTTTCACAACTTCGGAAGGCTCGAGATTTTCTAATTTTTCTTTCCCAAATTCCACTAAAGATTACGAGCGCACTAATTAAATCCCGTCCTGTCTCATTTGGATTCATTTGCCGGAGAATGTGAGCGGGAACACCCCTGGGTTCGGGATTTCTCTTCGGAAGTTCGAAGACTACGAATTATTTGCTTGTATTTCAAATCTAGGTTCGGAAGGTGTTTTCCAATAGACACATTTTATTAATTGTATGATGGGTTTTGTTAATATAATGATGAATAAAAAAGTAATTATTTAAATATATATATATAGCTTTTGAAGAAAAAGCATGTTTTGATACGAATTTTAGCTTTTATTTATAAAAATTTGGATTGCTCTAGTGAATTTTTTATTCTGATTTTCCATTTTCTTTATAAGATTGCGTGTATAACATATCTTTATAATGTAACTAACTGTTATCCAAGAATTATGTAAAAATGAAAAAAAAAATGTGCATAATATAAAAAACTGTCAATGAAAATTTGAATTTTTTTCATTAATATTTACGTTAAACAATCATAAACCCACTTCTAGAGCATTCAGCATCAAATTACATTCTGCTTTAACATAATTAGCTTGATTATTTCATTATCTTGATTTTTTTGAGATAGGACGATACTTGTACATTAGAATTATGAAAAAACTCGCATTTCAGAAAATGCATGTAAAGTTTTTAAACGCTTATGAGTAGACCTCATTACGTGTCAATAGTTTGCTATGAAATGCCTTGACATAGAGACCAAATAAAGATGTCATTAGAAACAGAAACGTAGCGATTTGAAACGGCGAAAATAAAGAATTAAATTTCAATAACATAAAAATGGGAATTTTCATCCAAATTACGTTTTCAACGTAGTCAGATGCTTTAAAAGAAATTTTCAACGATTTTTCACACTGAATGTGAAAAAATGATGTGAATAAGCCAATAAAAGACAGAAAACTCAAGGTGTAGATATAAACATTTTAAGCATCATTTTATATAAGAAAATAATTATTTGCTTTGTATTTTTATACAAGTGATCATTTAGCAAAACGTCAAATGCAAAACGAATGCTCAAAGAGGCTACAATTGTTTTTTTTTAATATTCAAATAAACATTTCGTCTCTAGAATTTGAAGGGAAGGAATGACAATACGCCAAGAATGACTGAGACAGTGAATGATATTTTAATGCAGAAAAATACCGAGTTGAATCTTGGGTAAATGTAGAATAAAATATCAGTTCTGAAGATTGTATATAAATTTACGGTATTAGATAGGCCTATATTTTCATATGACCTAATATCATTTATCTTATGAGCAAGAACATCTAAGAGAAGTTGCAATACAAGTACTATTATTTTATGACACAAAGGGATGATTTTTTGTATAACTTATTTCCTCTAAAAATAATGCTAATTTTTCATTTACACCCCCTTCAATTTTTTCTAAGTTAAGACAACTTTTTCAGAATTTGGCTTACCTAGATTTCGTTCATGTTTATTATGATGGATGTGTTTGATTTTCAAACTCCCCTCCAGATGTGTTAAGAGTTCTAATTCCTCTATGCCTACATGTTTTTGTTGAAAATAGGCTATTTTATTATTTCAAAAAGAGTAATGTCGTCTAGCTAATAAATTTAAGAAAAATCATTTCACTATTTAAATATAAAAATTATATTAATATTTTATTAATTAAATATGAACATTGTAGTAAATATAAAAATTATGAAGTAGAAAATAATTTCAATATTAAGCTAGTTTGGCTCTTCCAAACCTTTTAAGCTAGTTTGGCTCTTTCAAACTTCACCATTATTCTGATTTCGACTAAAGTGTTTGTGGTATTGGTTAATCTTAAATCTGATGTTGGGGTATTGCAAGGATGCAAGGGAGAGTCGTCCTCATTATATGATTGTGTTTTAAAATACTGAGTTCCACCAACCAAAAAGTCTGCATTTTATTTTTAAAACTGGCCATTTATAAAACTAGAAAACCAGTAGCAAAAAAAAAAAAGTCAAACAAAAAGAACTTGAATCTCTGACATCGAAATAAAAAAGATATCGATTTCATTTTAAGCATTCCTGCATCTTTCAAGAATTTTATTGTTGCATTTTTATACAGCTATCTGTTGTTCTTCCACCTACTATCGCTAGTTGTCATTTATCGGTGTAGCAAAAATTGGCTTTCATTTTTATAAGTATCATTAAGAATAGTGTGTAGGATTTAAACACGCCAATTGTAGTAATAATCTAAACTTCATCCATTTGAAATGGGGTGGAAATTTAAAGCTCCTCTTGTAAAGTTCTCTTTCAGTGATTGAAGGTGCCGAAACTTCAACGAAGAAGAAATTTCATAGTGGTCATTAATATTCAGAGCCCATTCGATGCGGAAAATTGGAAGCGGGGTTTGAAGATAAAATGCCTCCAAGTTTACACAGAATCAACTCCCCTTAATTTAATAGCTCTCAGGAATAAATGCATATTAATTAGCAAAGAAGGGGCTTCCGTTGCCAGTATTAAATTATCCGGTTCTGAGATCGAACGGTTTCCCTTTTAAGCTAGTTTGGCACTTCCAAACTTCACCATTATGGAAACGAACCAGCGTAAAGAATTTACACGCTTTTTCAGTTATATAAGAATCGAATCAGGAAATCGTTACGAATTCTCGATTTGTGAGGCTTCTTTTTCACAGTTTTTACTAACCTTTTACACAATTACTATCATATATTTTATCCGTAATGCCTGTTTCCATTGATAATCATCAATTATTTCTCTTTTACTAAGTGCAAATTTCCCCGAGTTGTGATGGCCACAGTTTCTGAAATTTAAAAATTTAGATCATTGGCTTTCAAATACACATTATTTCTTAAATTGGCATATACTTTAGAGATTCGAAAATCTATTTTATAAAGAAAAATTTGATATGTGTGCTAAATTCAGTTAAAGTTTATTCGATCATATAAATTTATACCAACATTTACGAATGTTCTCGGTCCAAAGCATGGAGAATTAACTATATTTCTATTTTTGTAGTTATTTGAATGCGATAATTATTTATTTTTTGACTTGCACAAAAAAAAAGGCTTATGGAGAAATAACTGCAACATATTATCCAGTGTTGCAAAAGAAGAATACTGCAAATGATAATAATACTTCTAAAATTAAGAATAAATACCAAATTCGAGAAAGCGAATTACGATACTAAAAGCAGCTATCTTTTCGAAGAGTTTCCAACAATGTTATTTGTAGTTTCTCAAAATGTTAAGGCTTGTTTGGTATTTTATTGGAACAATTTACTAAGTTATATGTCCATGTTGTTCGTTCTTCTTAATCCTTCTCAATGTCTTGAAGATATTACAGCCATATTGTAGAGCATCACATGCTAAATAAGTCAACTTATATCTAGATTTAAAAATTAAAGTTCCATCATAATTTAAATCTAATCTCAATTACAGCATTTTATCTCTCTATGCATTGCCTTCTGACCTCAATTAATGTATTTTTGGTCTCTATGCATTGTCGTCTGATCTCAATTATTGCAATTTGGGTATCTATGCATTATCCTCTGATTTCCACTATTGCATTTTAGATGTCTTTGCAACAACCCTCGGATTTTCGTTTCAGTCATGCTGCCAATCTGTGAAATTTTTCCTTATAATTGTGTCATAACGAATGGTGTTTATTATGGTACGATAATGAAGCAAAACTCAGTAGTGATGTCCAAAAGGGAGTTAATAACATCCATTTCATTCTTGAGATTTCCATATCAAAATGATTTCACTTAATCTGTGTAATCAATTGGATTATCATTCCATTAACACTTTGTTCTTTGAATACAATACATGCGAAAATGCAAGAACACATTTAGAACTTAAGAGGAAAGCTATAAGTATTGATTTGTTTTAATTGCTTTTGTTGAGGCACTTTTTCCATAATAATCATAATCTAATAAAAACTAAAACTTTGCATCATTTACGATCGACCTAGGAATGAGTGCAAAGACACATTTCTACAAAAAAAGGAGGATGGGGCATTGTCCAAGATCTGTAGGAATTTAAATCGGTCAAAAGAAAGTTGCCATTTAAACAGCAATAAAAGACTTGAAAGTTCTCTTCCTAACAAACGCCAAGCACAGATGCATAAAAGAGACGGATAACGAAAACATATATTTGAACTTTCGGGCGATTAGTCTTTATAGTGCTTGTAGCGGCAGACTTGGGACCCTTCCAACAGAAACTTGGTCTGCTTTCGACGGATAAAAGAGATTCGTTACAACTTTCTCATGGAACATTAGTTCCCTAATAGCTCAAATCTCCACCCTCTCCTTCTTGGCAAGCTTTCTGGTAAACAGGATTTGTCACCGGTGTTCTTCGGAGTGCTCGATGACAGCTCCGATTTCTTCAACATGGGACGAACAATATTAACTGTGTTACTCACTTCAAGAAGCATGGTGTCTTTCCTTTCGGCTTTTCAATCGTTTTTGATGGAGAACTTTTCGTAGTTTCTGCACCAGAATGATAAAAATAAATGCTTGATTGCGAGCAGCTGCTTTGGCTTTGCTCTAACCATTTATACATTTTTTTCTTAAAGACATCCATAAAGAGTTTATTACGGCCATTCCGTTTTAAGGTTTTTGCACATCTTATTTTCGCAGCTTTAAACAGAATTGGTTTCATAGAAACTTTTACAGATGCTAAAGTAGAACCTTTAACAATGCTCCTGAAGAACAACCTCCTTTAACAATGCTCCTGAATATATATATATATATATATGCTGCTATTAGTTGTTCTTAATCTCTTATTCGTACAATAAATAACAGTAATTATCGTATAACATAATATTTTACGATAATTAGCCTTTTGAATTATTACTCTTCTTATAAGCGATAAAAGGTTAAGCATCAGAGTGTAATGCAGGTGGTTTTTACACAATATTGCACCGATTTAATTTGAATGAATTTTAGTATGCACGATAAATAATTTGTCAGATGAAAAGTTTACGAAATATTGAAAATAGATTCTTCAAATATAAAGCGGGGATGTAATTTTTTATTCTTGCATAGTAAAAACTTTTGGACAGACAAATGGCAAATTTAAAAAATATATACATGATAGATGAAAGGATAGAAAACACCAAAAAAATGTACTTTTAAAAACTCATGACCAAAATCAAATTGAAACAACATGTTTGACACGGTGTAAGGCGACTTCTGTATCACTTTGCTGTACTTATAATCTTGGACAAATATTCATATTTGTAATATATCTTGATTTGATTTCAACAAGCGCAATAGAAGTATCTACGGTAAGTTATCTAATGCTAATAAAATATATTGAGAAATATTGAACGCCAAAAATAAAATAAATTGAGATAGTCCTATGAATAGTATATATTAAGTGGGGGGGGGGGAATTCATTATTATTTTACAGTCATCTGAACCAAGAAAATAATGAATTTCTTTTTTCCATTTTTTTCAAAAATTCCATATGGAAAAAATGGGAAATAATGGAAAGAAATCCATTATTGCCTCGGTAGACCACTGTAAAATAATAATTAATTTCTTTTTCTCTATTATAATATTAAAAAATGCATTGAAACGTTGGAAAACCTAACAACATTTTATCATAATACATCGTATAATTTTCAAATGAAATAAAGAAGTTAAGTAAATTAAATTTTGATAAATGTAAATCATATTAATTCAATTAAAACTCGTATATTAATGCATTTATGATTCCAATTAAAAGTAAAAATAATAATATCAAAAAATCTATTTAAAAAGTATTACATTTCCATCAAATAAAAAATGAACTTGATAGTTATTATTTTTTGGACCATCCTTGCTTTTAATATTTTCTGATGGTAGATTTGATCAATTTTATGCAAAATGATTCATTGATTTTGGCTCAGTCTTCTATCAGATTTTTTAAATTCCTTTCTTTCTATATTTTTAATTCTATTTTTTGATTTTGTACCTCAAATAATCCCATACATGTTCAGGGATTCAGGTTGGAATACTGTATAGGTGTCTGAATCAGACCTGGATAGTGGTAGCAAACCCATAGCTTACAAATATCATCAGCATGTTTTGAATCGTTATCGTAGTAATGTTTGTTTGAGGATGTAAATGTAGACATATTTATTCATTGCACCATTTTTGAAGTTCTCAACTGGAGCTTGCGTTGCAACTATGCGTCATTTGGTCATCACCTTCGTCTCTTACATTTGGGCGTAAATGTTTGATATGCATTGCTATTGTTACGTTTTTAGTGTAGCGGATTCGGATTGAATGGACTTTGTATGAGGACAGCACAAACAAAGTTTATTTACAGCTATTTACAGTTATTTACAGGATAATTAATAAAGTAAAAATTTCAGATAAATACAATCCAGCAGTCAACAGTCAATTACAGCGTAAATTCAAGTCTTACGTACGATAAAAACAGACTGCAAAACAGCTATCGTATAGCACGGATACAGTAAATCGCAGCGAGCTCAATAACACAGCGTTAACAGCAAACGCAAACACAGCTCACAAATCCTTTAGTCCAGCGAGACGCTTTTTATTTCAGAGCAAACTCTCAACTAACTCGATCAAATCACTATAGCAACTAACTCTCGCTAGTGGTTGGATTATTGGGGCTCCTAGCCCCGGCAGGGGCTTATCCCCAGTCATGATGAAATGCTTCCACGTTGCTTTCAGCTACATACGTGACCGTCTGCGAAGTGGACTGGAAAAGTTCTGCAGGCCCTTAAGTGAACTAACTCTCGCTCCGGCTATTCGTCCTTATGTAGCCGAGAAGCGCGTGCACCTGAATCTCGTGAAAATTCTCAAAACATCGCGCACAATCTAGCGGCTACTAGACTATTCCTTTCGCCAAACCGATCAAGCTGGCGCTAGGCTCTTCGCCAAACGTCGCCAACTTTGGCGAGTTTTCGTGCCGCTCGCTCGCTTGTAACACTATGTTTGATTTTCGCCACATTTTTATTTGCCAGTCGATTTGGCTGCAGAAATATTAGCAAATGTTGGCTGCAGAAATATTAGCAAATCCGACTATTTACTTTTATCCAGAAAGATGATATTCTTACAATATTCTGTTTCCTGCTTTTTGTACATTTTTACAAATGCTTGCTGAACTTTTTGATTTATTTTGTTGATATAAGGCCTTTTCTAAGTTTCCTTGCCAAGGTATTTATATGTTATAAAAAACTCAGGTTTTTGGGTTTACAAATTCCCTGAGCCTACTTTTACATTTTAGAATCATTTTTAAGGCGCCATTTCTTGAATTAATGTGAATTTGTATCATACACTTTATCTCCTTACTTTCTTTAAATGCCGCAGCCGCCCTTACTTCATTTACTTCCTTAAACTTGCAAATAGTATTAAAAACCATAAACATAATGAGTTTCAAGATTTGCATAATAAGACAAATTGATTTTTAATTTTTTCCAATGACATCTTACAAAAACTGATATATCTTTTTCCCCCGCTTTTTTTCCAAAATGCAATCTTTCTTTTAATTTGAGTCTAAAATGATAGAATAAAAAAAAAGAGTTGGTTTACTAAATTTTTTCCTGATAAGCTATATATTACAGAATTTTTCACCATTTCAAAAGTTTTCCAATATTTTGTGATAACCATTCACGTTTAAAATGTATTTAACAGGTCAAATCAAATTTTAATTCTTGGAGGGTAAGATCATTTCCCTTATTTGTTATTACTAAATAAGGCATTTATAAATTAATTATGTTTTAATTTCATGTCACCAACATTTTCTATTAATAGTTTTACATGTTAAGCATGTCAAATAAGCCAAATGTTCCAGTGGATTTTTGTAGTTACTATATGCAAAATTAATGCCTTTCTGATTTTTTTGGAGTTTATGTAACTGATATTATTTTATATGTAATGAACGATTTATATATAATGACTGATATAATTTTATGTATAAGGAATGTAAATACAAATCACAGTTCAATTCAATTTCCTTTTAGTTTCAGATAAGTGCTTGAATGTGTGTCATAATTAAGAATACATAGAAGAAAGGATAACAAACATTATTTCAAAGTAAACAAATAGAAATCGATTCAAGAAATTAATTATAGTAAAATATAAATAAAAGTAATATTTAATATTTACAGAAAAACCAACCATTTTATTGCTTAACTTCTTTTGTTTCTATTTAGAAAGGAAAGAACACAGTTTGAACACAACTTTAAAAATACTCACTCTGGTAGAAGTTTAATCATTTGAAAAAATGTTCTTGTAAAATGAAAAAAAAAAAACTTTTGTAATCTGTTAATGCAAACAATTAAGTAATTAGAGGAGAAATGCAATTTGTTATTCTTAATTTTTTTAATTAACAGGGTAATTCCTTTGATCTTTTGGTTCAAATATAATCTTATTTGTTTAATTTGGAATATTCAGAAAAACTGAAATAATTCTTCTACATATTTCTTTCCTTTTTTGTTTAGTTAAAACAATAGTAATTAGCAAAATCCTTCTTAAAATCAACTTCTTTTAAATTTAATATTTTAAGATCTATTTGAAAACTTAAAAAATTCTCAAAATTGTTTTCAGGCGATTTTGAATAAACATAAGTTAAAAGGATCTTTAATTTAATTATGAGATAAAATTTAGCTTTTTTATGAGCGAAAGGATATCTTATATCAATTTCAATTTCAAAAAGTAGTTTTCAATTTTTTATTTAATTAATATAAATTAGTTACTCTTTCAATTCCTTTGGTATGATTTTTATTATATGATCAAAGATCGTCAAATATTTCTGCATTTTAATTGGAATAATCAGGTTTTTAAAGAAATAAAACACTTTCAGTTTCTTTTGGAATGATTTTTTTATGAAATAATTTGTTTTAGCCATTCAATTATAAAGGAAAAAATTACATTTGGGGCAATTTAATTAGTTCAAAGAATACAAAAGCTTGAAAAAAGTTTATGTTCAAAACTTTTGCGTTATTGTTCTAAAAAAAGATGCGTGAAAGAAGTCCTCCCTCCCTACTTTGTATAAAGGAGTTGCGCAAACGAGTGTGTGAGTGTCATCTGCATAAGTCAGTCTTCTATTTTCGGGTGCTCATGGGTCAGAAGTTGCCTCAGCCCCTTTTTCCCGGTCCTCTTTCACGTTGTTTGAATTCGCATTCAATTCAAGGGAGATACTCAACAACAATCACTGCAGAATATTTCAAAGATCTATATCAATAATCTTTCCAAATAATCGCTTGGAAAGAAAATAATGCGAAAAAAATCAGCATAGGAAAATAAAACAGAGTGAAGAATTTTCACACTTTTTGCAAAGCAAGTTTGGTTTTAGTTTCACAAGTTTCAACATTTTGATCGCTTTCGATTGAAAAAAAATCCTCCTGGTACTTATTCGTATCACGAACAACCTTGTCTTCAGTCAATCGTGTTCGTTTTGGCGAGTCATTCAGCGGGAGCAGAGAAATGAGGAGAGGCCGGCCGAAAGGGTTTCCCTCGGGCATAAATTCACCACTGTCGGGCTGCTTTAACCCCCCCCCCCCTTCTCAGATAATGGAAAAACAATCAAATTATGTGGTTTTTCAAATATGCAGCTGCTAAGTATGCAGCTTGCCAAACGAGGAAAGAAAATGTTCTAGCTGCATTCAAAGATTACAGTAAATGCTGCAACATAGTTATTCGCGAAATGCGCACCTTTTTCTTTGAAGGGTAAACTTTCAAAAATGTCAGAATTCTGGGATATTTTTGTAGGGTTAAATATGAATAGACAAAACATTATTTTTAACTCAGAAGGATTGGAAAATATAATTTTTCTAAGGTACAAGTTTTATCTATTTGTTATTTTAGAAATACCTAATGCTGTCGAAACTAAAAAAAATACATATTTTCAACAAATACGTTTATGATAAATTATGAAATTATGACAGTTTTTAAACTACTTAAAACAGTTTATAATTAGAATAATGCGATTAAGGACATATTATACACAGTACAAATGTGTTTTACATAACAAATATAGCAATACAATGGATATTTACATTTATAGAGGCTGATATTTCAAAACTACATGAACGAAAATTTTCCATTGCTTTAATGTAATTAATTGAACTTAACAGATGTTTTAGTTCCTTTCTGAATCTAAATCTTATTTGAAAAGAAAAAGAAGAAGAAGAAGAAGAAAAAGAAGAAAACTTCCTCTTTTTTCCTTTTCTGGATTACTTATCTTAATTAGAAAGAACGAAAAAATTATAAATTCAGAACAAAAGCCGGGCAAATAAAAAGTTTAAACTATCAATTTTGAAATGTCAATCAGTTGGCTTTAATAAATGCCAGTTTTTGCATAATTAGGCTAACTTTAATAAAATCTCCCCCTTTGAGATAATTATAATTCTTACACTTCTGAATAATAAATATTCTTGTGAATTTTCTAATAAAATAAAATATTTTTCTCTTCTTCATTTATATTTTAATGAAAACTCTCGCATGGAATGTATTTCTTATGTTTTTGGTAGTAAATTCTTAAAATGGTCTGCTTCATGGTTTCTTGCCTTTGTGCTATCAAAAATTTTGCCTCGGAACAATTCAAATCATCAAATATTCCTTGTTTGTAATGGGAATTAAAAAAGTTTCTAAATGGATTATTTGTACATAAAAAGAGTGTAAGGAACTCAGAAATAAGTTGCTGGGAAGCATCAAAATTAGAATTATCATTTCATTTAAAAAAATTCTTCTTCTTTATTTTTTTGTTAAATATTATAATAAAAATATTCTTCATTATTTTTTGCTCTAAATTATGTTAAAAAATAATTATTCATCATTTTTGTGATACATAAATTATGTTACTTTTTTACAAAAATCTTTTCACATATACAGAAGTTGTATAGCTAATGAAATATCTTTAAATCTTTCTGAAATTAAAACAATAATAATATTCATTTATGTGTCTAGATTCGAAACAAAAGGATCCAAAAGTATACAATCTTCAAAAATTCATGAAAAAGAAAACTGTCAATATCTTCTGAAAATCAAATTTTGTAAAAGCCTTGAAAAAATGCGGTAAGACAGGAAAAGGAAAATGATTAGAAATCTGTACAAAACAATCTAAGCCCTTCTACATAAAGTCAGGGAAAGTAAATATCCATTGGAGGAATACACTCCCTTTTCTCTATGATGAGAGCTTTACTGTTTTTGAAATTTTCATTTCAAAATCGTAGTTGTCTAGCTATTTTGTAAAAGAATTTTAAGATTTTATTGAGTTTTCAGTGCCTAAATATTATTATTATCGAGTTTTCAGTGTCTAAACATGAATGGATTTTACGATTTTATTTTTAAAGTGAAACTTCTTTCCAGGTTATAGGAATGTAAAGTGGCCTCTTTAGGTAAGATATTCAGGACAAGGTATAAAATAGGCACTTAACGAAAAATATCAATACGAGGCATAAGGCCACAGTAAAATACCTATTTGATATATTGTATATTTTTTAAAATTACTAATAGGCTTTAAATGTTTTTTGAAGATGTATTCGAATTTAAAATTTAAATTCTGTTTTTAATGTATTTATGTTTAGGCACAACTCTTAAATTCCTCATGTGTTGTTAATTTTAAAAGTTACGTCCGGCTTTTAAAATGAATCTTCTAATATATTTTTAATTTGTAACGATTTTAAATGACTGAATTAGCATTTTTGGAAACTGAATATTAAAAACATATTTTTTTAAAAATTGTGTGTATATGTTGAATGTCAGCAGGACTTCGCTCAATTCAAGATTTTTGATTGCACTAGAAATGAAGTTAATTTTTTGAGAATAGTAATATCATTGAAAATAGAAGTTTAAGCATTAATTTTTAAAATGAAAATGATCGAAATCAAATTAATTTTCTTGTTTTTCATGTCATATGTAACCCCATTATGACAGTGGACTATTGAATGAAAGGAAATTCGGACGGAGCCTTAATGTATTGATGATGTCGTTGATTGACGTCAGTCATCGGTTGACAGTTAAATTTTAGGTAAGTACATTTTTATTAGATTTATTCTGCAACGAAATTTTTCGATAATGGTTGTATTCCATAGAAGCGAAATCCTATCAGAGTGAGCTCCACACGATTATACGTTAGTGCTGATAGAAAAAATGATGCCGTAATTCCTTTCTGCCAGTTTGGAGAGAATTCATTTCAATTTGGTTGAATGGATAATGAAATTTTTAGTTTTCTGCTAGAATATTTTGAGGGTCTAAAATATGAATAAGAGACTCGCCTCCGACATCTTGGGACCTCTTCCTCGGACGGACAATGGAAATAGAAAAGAACTCCGACTGCCCTGTGATCTTCTGTTCGGTTGTCCACCGG
Organism: Argiope argentata; assembly: GCA_026289955.1. Lineage (NCBI taxonomy): Eukaryota > Metazoa > Arthropoda > Arachnida > Araneae > Araneidae > Argiope > Argiope argentata. Next base: position 2,646,869 of record JAOUZG010031957.1, on the reverse strand, counting down.
ATACGCCTTCTTCGCTTGTGGATTATGTTCAAGACCTCCAGTCCCGTTTAGAAGGCATACACAGGTTTGCCCGAGATCGGATCAACATAGCGACGGAGAAGATGAAGACCAGGTACGACACTAAAGCCACCGGACATAAATTCAAGGAAGGTGACAAGGAATGGTTCTGTAACCCGATTCAACGAAAGGGACTCTCTCCGAAGCTTCAGTCTTCCTGGGAAGGCCCTTATACAGTCCTGAGAAGACTGAATGACGTCGTGGTTCAGTGAGTTCCTTTTTCTGTCATTTTCTGTACATTCTGTCCTCAGTTATGGAGGAGGACGGTCGTTCGGAATTCTCGGAGCCAGTGGCTGGTGTTACGCCTACCCAAACCCGTCCTACTACAGTTACGAATTCTAATGCTAAGCGTCCCTGCACTGAGATGATTGATTCTGACCCAGAATGCCTGTGTGAAATCTGCCTAGGGATCGCTAAACGTCGAAACTATATTAAAACTGCCCAGTGTGAAATTGAAAGAGCCCAACGCCAAAAACAATACTGCCTTGACCAAGACCTATTCTATGAATATGGGCTAGCCATGAAGGACCTAGAGAAATGGAAAGGAAACTACAAAACTGTTAAAGGTGAGCTTGATTCATTTTGTGCTGATCCCCCCCCCTTAAGCAAACTTAAGGATCGCGAAGAGGAGTATCAATCCCCCCCTAGGAGAAAAACTGCGAAAATATCTATTCCTGATCAAACTCATAGTATAGTTAATCTGCAAAATAAATTTGAACCATTAAATAATGTAGAAGTAGAAACCCCAGTAGCGGACCCCCCTGAATCAATTGTTAAAATTCCCCCACTAATGATAAAACTGACTAAGGACTATGATAAAATACTGGAATTAATTAACGAAAAATTTGGAATTAAAAATAACGTCCTAACTAACAACTTTATTAAAGTTCACCTGGAAACTATCGATAACCATAGGGATCACCAAAAAATTCTTTACAGAGAATGAGATAGAATACTCCGTTATTACATCGAAAAACAAACGCCCTGTGAAAGTAGTCATTAAAGGTCTCCCGATTGAGTACATGTGTGATGCACTAGAAAGTAAATTAAAAACTAAGGGTTTCTCAGTTAATAAGGTAACTAGGCTGTCGCAATTCAAAACCAGGAGACCACTGCCTATCTTGCTAGTCGAGCTTAACAAAAATGATATAATCGATGAAATTTACAATCTCACGATCAATCAAATTTACAATCTTGATTTTTTAAAAATTACTGTAGAGAGATACAGAGGCCGTAACACCATCTCGCAATGTTACAATTGTAATATGTTCGGCCATGTTTCCTCTAACTGCGCGCTCAAACCGAGATGCCTCAAATGTGCTAATAATCATCAGACACGCAATTGTCCATTGAGAGAAAAAATTAAAAACCCGACTTGCATCAATTGCAATCAAACTGGCCACACTGCAGCTTATCTCGGATGCCCAAAGTTTCCTAAAATACCAACTCCCCAGGATAATAGGCAAAACTACTTCAATTCCAACTATATCAAACCAATTTTCTCTTTCTCTAAAATCTTAAATCTAACCTTCCTCAGGAAACAGGAAAACCCAATATTCCCCCACCCGTTACAAACAAGCCCAACGGTCCGGATTCTGATCTATCAGACATGTTCGACATCCTCAACGAAATCAAAACTCTTTTCCAAGCCTTCCCCAACCTCAAAAATGCAATTAATGAAATGAAATCAGCAACTGACCCCCTGAAAAAACTCTTCACTCTCTTCGAGTCGCTAAGTCAGAACTCAAATCCCTAAAATTTCTCCTGTTCAAGTCTTAAATAGTCATTTCCAAAACCTAACGCCAGTTAATAGCACAGCAGCTCTCCTCCTCACCACACCTCCACCCCTCGTGGGTAACTTAACGCATCTCTCTAGTCTATGCCAGTCTCCTGTCTGCAACGTTGCATGAAGCATCTCCCAAGTCGAGGATAAGCCCCTGGCGGGGCTAGGCGCCTCGAAAACCAACCTAATAAGATGGGGAGTCATTGAGTTAATGAGTTGAGAGTTCCTCTTTCAAGGAAGAGAAGCGTTTCGCTGGACAAGCGGATTCTCGCTTGTTATTAGTGAGCTGTGTTTGCGTTTGCTGTTAACGTTGTGTTATTGAGCTCGCTGTGATTTACTGTTTGCTGTGCAATACGATAGCTGTTTTGCGGACTGTGTTTATTGTGCGTAAGGCTTACATTTACGCTGTAAGTGACTGATTACAGCAGGATTGTGTTTTCTGAAGTTTTACTTCATCACGTCATCCTGTAAATAGTTGCAAATAAATTTGCTTGCGCTATCCTAAAACAAAGTCCATTCAATCCGAACCCGCTACGCTAAAAACGTAACTATATATATATATATTCAGGAGATCGGGACATCTGGGGTGAATATCTAGTGATAAAAAACTATGCAGAAGGAACTTTTCTTATGGTAATTACATCAAAAAAATGTGTGTGCTTAGTTTTCTTAAGAAATTAATCTTTACACAAGGAAAAAAGTTTGGATTAAAATGGCAAAGTTCTTCGCTCTAAAAATCTAAACTCAATTAAAGTTTGATTTTCCTTGAATTAGAATATAATTAAATTTCTCTTTTTTACCTTTCTGCATATTGTCCACTCAAGAATCAAAGAGAGAGAGAGAGAGAGAGAGGGACTCAGGACAAAAAAGGATAAAAACGTGACTTTGGATTTTTGCTTTCAATTAATTACTCAACATTTCGTTCTGTTCGCATGGTGAAACAGCAACTGAATGAAAGTTTTGTCCTCCGAATGAAATATCCAAAGAATAGAGAGAAAAGAAATAGTATAAAAGACTTTTAATCTTTTGACTTCAAAATCTTCCAATTTTCTCTTAAAACTCTTGAAAAGAATAAATTTTCCAGAAATCGATTCTTTAGACGGGATGTTGGGCAAGTTTTATTGGGTGGTGGTGGGGTAGTGAGGAAGGCTACGATAACATAAAAGCTTCTAATTAAAACACCGAAATGCACTGCGTAAGAGAAATCTCACTGTTCATAGAATAGCAGCGACTCGGGAAAGAAATGGGAAAATTATTTGTTCGTCAGAAGAAACTAAAGATTTTCTACTCCTCCTAATAGCTTTATTTTATCGTTTTAATGGTGTTTATCTTTTAATTTAAGAATCCATTTTTCTCAAAGTTCAATTTAAAAAAATAAAGAAGATCTCTCATCAAATTTGCCTGAATGAATAGTTGGAATGGAAAAATGGACGTTTTTCCTTATCGAATTTTCTCTACTATGTGCGTTTTTAGGGAATTCGAACAGGTCCAGAGTTGGGGAAAAAAAGACTTAAGCATGGGTATCGTAAAATGACAAAAGATTGAGAGAAAACCAGATAGCTAACCGATTAACAAATATGATCCCTTTCGATATCGACGGTGCTTGTGTCAGAATTTCAAATCTTTTCAGGGACCCAAATAGTACATCAAAAGTGTCCAACACTTTTGATAATTCATATTTAATATCAAAGATTGATACCTTTTTGATACAGCAAATATTTATATAATTTCTTTATCTCTGTTTCTACTGGTAATAAAGGCGAATGTATATGTTTGAGCTGCATATATACAGATTGGACAGTTCAATCTAGGCATAAAAAATTGAAGCATTCTCTTAAGAGATTTTTTTTTTAAATTTTAATCAATCAGAAATTTGGGCAGGACTTTTTTTCCCTGTCACATCCAAAATTATTGCATCATAAAATAAGTCTTTTTGTACTTTTAAAATTTAAGCACTTTTCTTTTCAGTGATACTGATTTTTTATTCTTAATAAATTTTTAAACATTTTAAGCATATTTTAGGTTTAAGCATTACATATGTTCGAGTATTTTTTAGAATGCCCATAATTCGTTATCAGAGCATTATTTCTCGGAGCCGTTTTTTTAACAATATTAATCAATGTATCTATCATAAACATGTTTGTAAATTGGGCGGGAAGTTTTGTTCCACGAATAATTCTTTTAGGAAATGTGACTTTCATTGTAACAAAGTAGTTATTATTAGTGAGTTTTCGTCTAATAATGACATAATATTTTTATTTATAATAAGTCAATGCAAACTCACATTTTACACGCTCGGTACTAGAATTATGGGGCAATCTATTGCATATCGAGTATTTGTTGCATTCAAAAGAAAGTTTAAACGTTTGAGTACGGCGAAGTGCTATCGCACTCCACTTGCCGTAAAGTTAAGTATTCACACGCACTCAAACGGTTGTCGAAATTTCCAACTGCATGGTTATGCTAACTACTTAATAATGAAGCCACGAGATTAGGAGCAACATTGAGATTAACTTAATATATAAACTAAATACAGATATACCTAGATAAACTAAAATATACGATAATATTATTGACATTACAGCATTATTAGTGTCTTTTCATATCAAAGTACATCTTTTATCAAATACAGTTCTTTCAATACCAAAGTATTGGTCATTCTAAGATTTTTTAAAGAGGGGCACCCATTGCGAGAAAAGAAGAGATGTATCAACCAGTAGCATGGGGCACCAGAAAAGTGTCATAATTGTAACTACAACCACACTTCTTTTTCAGTTTCATGACCTTATCAGATGCTAGAAACTATTATCAAGTGAGTTTTGTAAAAGAAAAGAAAAATTGAAGTTAAAAAGATTGGCCAAATGAAAAGTGAACAAATAGAATGAAAAAAAAAATACCTTCATTGAATATTAAAAGAAATCATCATGGGAATTGTAACGCAGGACTCATCGTTTCTGTATCAGGTCTATGCCTTTGCTGTAGAAAGACGATGGTTGCTTCTTGAGGAAGTCCTGCACAGCTTCCTTCACTTTATCGTTCAAATGGATACAAGCTCCTCGTAATATCCTCTTAAATGGTCCAAAGATGTGGAAATTACAGAGTGAAAATCTGGATTGCATGGCGGGTGCTCCATTTTCCAAAGGAATTTTTTAAGGTCTTCTGCATCTCATGGGAGACGTAAATACGAGTGGGCTATGGTAGGGGAAGGATCACTTATTGTGAGTGAAGGCCTGAGCTATTGCTTTTGATTGTTTTCCGTAGTTTTGTCAGAGTATCGCAGTATTGTGTGGAAATGATAGTGTTCCCTTGAGGCAGGAAATCAATCAGTAGTGATCCACGGCAATCGAAGAATCAGAAACCATACTGTAGAACATTATTACGATCTTTATTTCTGATTGACTTCCTCTTTCATTAACATTTTCCAGAGTTGGACGCCGTATACAATGCATACCTTCGCCCCGATTTTTTTTAAATCCCTGTTTGATGACGCTATTATAGCTGCAATCATCCTGGCACAATACCAAGTGCCAGTTTTCATTTCGGGAAATTCTCATATTTTATGAATCCGGTAATTTTATGACAATCCAAATTATGCTTCTGAAACCGGTCACTAAAGGCGGCTTGAAAATGGTATCAGACCGAGGATTACGAATTCAAATGTCATTTCCACTAATAATCTCTGCTCCCATGACATTCAATTTACTGAGGTGGAAATTCAGCAAGACTTATAAATTAAGACTCTTACCGCAATTCATCTTAATTGGTTTGTTTGTAAGCATTTAATATTTTCTAAAAGGTTGACTGCCGCATGAATCGCTTGTAATTCACTCTTGCTATTCACTTACTTATACTGAACCGTCTAACTAATTAACTTACCTCTTCACTATTAAGCTAATTATCAATGATAAAGTTTGATCTTTCCCATGCTATGATATCGAGTTGTTATTGTTTGTAATTCTCTTATCCATAAGATATTTGGTAATTTTACACATTTCTAACCACCGATTTGTCGATTTATTCAATTCATAATTTGATAGTTACTATACGAATAATTTCAGAAGAAATGGAGAAAAATATTCTTCCATATGCGACTTAAAATTTCAATAAGATCGGATTGTAAATAATAATCTTGCTGTACTTGATTTGAAAATGTAATTTTTCAAACAATCTAAAAGCCTTTTAGAAAATATTAAATGCGAACAAACGAACCCCATTTTATCTCTTATTCGACATGCCAGGGAACAAACTCAAAGCAAACGAAGAACATTTTCTGTTCGAAGACCTCCCTGAATTGAAAAATTGTGTTTCGTTGCTCATTTTTGACAACAGAAATAACTAAGGGCACTTCATTATCCGACCAGATAATGCGACAGAAAGTACATTTTTAATTCCTCAGTGGTGTCTCCTAAAAGAACCTCTTCATTCGTATGAGAAGAGGAGAATTGTGGGATTTGTTTTGCGCCATGATTAATGGCCGCTGGCAAAGCGGACTTTTCATTCGCGATCAGAGAATTCTGTGGTGGCGAAGAGCTGGAGCAAAATTTTTGCGAGCAGATATTCAGTGTTTATTGGTGACGAAACCACGAAAAATGTTTCTTATTGTTGGTTGGATTAAATGTTATCACTCGTTCATTGCATTTACCTCCCTTCCTCCCTTCCCTTCATTCCAAGCTATTTTTATCTTTATATTTTACTTTCTACTATTTCATCTATTTTTTATCTTTCCTAATTCTAATTTTTTTTCTATTAAAGCTTTTTTTTTTTGCTTTTCTTTATGAAAAGTGTTTTTTTGTTTTGTTATTAGGTTAAATTATTTCACTCGTTTAACGCTCATTGACTTTTCCCACCTTCTATTTTTATGTTTAGAATTTATTTTTTACCATTTTATTCCCTTTTTCTTTTTCCCTTGTCCGTTTTTTTGATATTAAAGCTATTTTTGCTATTTTGTTAATTCTTATTATTACTTTTAATTATATACCATTCGTTTCTATTACTTGGTATTCTAAGGTACCTTATTATAAGGGAACCGATAACCATTCTCCGATTACCTGTTGATGCTTTCCTTCTGGATAAGATGCTTGACGTTTTTTTTCCACGTTCGGGTTTTTTGATTTCGACATGGGCAGTATTTGGATTCTGTATTATCAATAAGACATGATATCACAAATATAAAAGAAAAATTAGAAATACGTAATTTTTAAGTATTATACCAAAACTAAAATTTTTGACACAAAGTTTGAATATTTTGTGACATACAAACAATTACAGTAAAGCTTTGGATTCAATATAGCAATTGTCTCATAGCATAAAACAATAAGCCTAAGTGGCCTATGCGTCCAAGATAGCCTGTCCTCTTTTCTTTAACTTATAATTCAAGGGATAAGGTGTAACTTATGAATTTAAAAAAATAGAAAGGGATTGAATAGTAGTATGGAAATTTCTCACAAGCTATGGAGGTGAGTTCCTTGTAACTCAGAATCAATAAGAATCTCGATTCTATTTTGGAATTTATAGTAATAAGAAGACAATGGCAAATTTTCTACTTCACAGCCTCTCCCTTGGTCTAGCAAAATTTTCTTCATTTACTTTCTAAACGCTAACCTAAATACTGAGTAAAACTTCACATCACTAAAAAGTTTCGAAAACCGAGGTATGGAATTTTCTATGACATATGTTCAACAAGCCGTTATATTATCAAAATAACCATCTAACTATTAAAACTAATAAATATAAAATCAACCAATCACCCAGCCTCCACCAGTTTTTATGGTTTTTGGAAGAATAATTTCAGAATAAAATTAATAATAATTTTATTGTATGAACTAATTATTTTTTTAAGATACGTAAACATTTGTTGCCCTTTTCCTGCAGCTTCAATTGATTGTGATTTTACGCACTGCGAGTAAATACTCGAAATGAAGTGAATCAATTATATCTTTAGTTATCATTTTTATCTTGTTTTCCCAACCATTTCTATTTTCCTTTGTGAAAAATGCTAAGAATTTAATCATTCTGAAAACTGATTAATTAGATTAACCCGCGAAGACGCGCGCTTCTATTGTGACTCGGAGACGCGCATCGGGCTTCGCAGGTCCAAAAACGTTTTTCGTGAGAAAAACGCTTTAAAAAAAAAAAAAAAAAAAAAAAAAAATGCATTTACGTTACTGAAAATCTAAAATGAACAAAAGCATACTACTGAAAATATAAAATAATGTTTTTCAAATAAATGTCACTTTTCAAATTACACAATTACAACTAGTTTTAGTGCAAAATATTTAAAATAGTTTAAAGGTTCTTTTCTATTTAAAACTGAAAATTACTAAACATACATGAGACATTCATACGATTCATACGATCAGATTTACTTACCGGTCACCCTTGGCGAATTTTTCAAAAGTTGGCGCTAAATAATTTTTTTGGGCAACCTGCCGAAAAATTGAATTTCCCCAGAAATTGAATTTCCCCATTTTGAATTTCCGTGATATATGGTGAGGTTGATTTTGTTTAACGGCAACGTCGTGATGTTTCGGAGTTCCGCGGTGTGACAAAGTGGTCACGAGCACCTCCACATCATAATTTTGAATAATACTTTAATTTGTAAGTTGGGGGTACATTAAAATTAATTGAACTAGTTTATACGAGCGCAATAAAGCTCTAACGTCAAAGATGGTAATTAACATTTTTTTCATTGGTAAATAATTAAGATAATTAAAATAATAGGTTTATACTATTTATGGGACTATTGAGAAATTTAATGGAGTTACGTTGCACGTGCCTTCTAATTCTGGGTTGGGTTATTTTGCTTAGTTTAGAAAAAATACTTAATTCCAGGAAATATTGCGTGTATCGTGGCTATCTAAGGCCTAAACAGGTATAATTTTGAAAATTTAAAACGACAGATTGGTAACAGAGTTAGTTGATTCTCAGCTTTTTAACGGCTGGAAAGTTGACGTAGATATTATCTATCGCCGCTCTAGGCCTCTTGCGAGAGCTAGGCTTTGCAGGGTCGTAAACAGGTAATTGAAGTAACTCGTTACGAATCTGGGGTATTTTTTCGAAGAACTTAATTGATGTTCTTTTGATAAATTCCGAAACAGGATCAATTTGGAGGTCGTCATGAATAATTTTGATTTTGTTTTACGGCAACGGCAACGTTGTGATGTTTCGGAGTTCCGCGATGTGACAAAGTGGTCACGAGCACCTCCACATCAGAATTTGGAATAGATACTTTAATTTGTAAATTTAGGGTACATTAAATTTTAATTGAACTAGTTTGGACGAGCGCAATAAAGCTCTAACGTCATAAAGATTGGTAATTAATTAATTAAAAAAAATTTCTCTCTTTTTTTTCCTGATAATAGTTTTGTTAATTAAAAATAATAGATTTACATTATTTATGGGGCTATTGAGAAATTTTAATGGAATTACGTTGCACGTGCCTTTTCTATTGGGTCGTAATTAAGTGACTATTTTGCTTAGTTTGGACATAAAAAATATAATTCCAGAAATTTCACGCATGTAGCACATCGTAGCTATCTAAGGTCTAAACAGAAAATAATTTTGAGAATTTAAACCCAGATTGGTAACAGAGTTAGTTGGTCCGCAGCTTTTTAACGGCTGGGAAATTGACAAAGATATTTTCAATTGCTGCTCTAGGCCTCTTGCGAGAGCTAGGCAGTGCAGGATCATATGCAGGCAGCTGGAGTAACTCGTTACGAATCTGGGGTAATTTGTCAAAGAAACGTTTTGACGTATTTTTAATAAATTCCGAAACAGGTTCAATTTTGAGGTCGTCATGAATAATTTTGTTTCTGACGTACCGAGGGGCGTTAACAACTCGCCTCAGATGTTTATTTTGGAAAACTTGCAACTTCTTAATATTTGTGGCTGATGTGGCCTCCCAGATTTGGGAACCGTACATTAAGGTTGGTCTTAAAATGGCTTTGTAGAGCAGAAGCTTGAGCCCAATCGATAGCTTACTCCTAGGAGCAAATAAGCTGTTGAGTTTTTTACTCGTAATAACACCTTTAGTGAGGGCTGCTTTAACATGACTGTTAAAGCTTAATTTTGCGTCTAGTAACAACCCTAAGTATTTATATTCTTTTACAAAGGGGACGGGCTGGCCGAAAATTTGGATAGGTACTAAATCGGGCATTTTCACCTGTCTGGTAAAATGAAGGCACGCACATTTAGTAGGATTGACTTTTATCTTCCAGCCCTCGAGCCAGCACTGTAGAAAGGTCATGTACTGTTGGATGTTGTTTATGACTGTCTGTGGATTCCTATGCTGCGCAAGCATGGCGGCATCGTCTGCGAAAATCGCTAAGTGACAATTCCTAGCTCTATTTTGTTTTAGCTCCCTCGTTCTTTGGATTTTATGCTCTGTTTTCATTGGTTCTCGCTTCGAAGTCGCCAGAATGGCGCCTTTTGGCGGGATTTTGAAAAATTCGCCAAGGGTGATCATACAGTAAATTTCTACCAATTCTTACTAGTTTTTATTTCTAAAAATTTTTTCTACATTAGTAAATTAAAATAGAACTTACATTTTAGAGGCATTTGCAGCAAACAACGCTGCTATGTTCAACGCATACATTTTTTCTACACGTGGGACAGCACATTTGGGATTTTCTGTCCTTTGTACTGGGACATACATGGCATCTTTTTCTAGAAATTCTTTGTTTTTTTTTGCGGGGGAGTATCACAATTATCTCTACGGCTACTATTCAATTGATCACGCAATTGACGGGGGAGAGTAGCCTGTATACTTCTTTCTTGAAGGTGGTCCTTCAATAATTCTAAGGAAAGATATTTTATGAACAAGCTTCTTTTTTTATACTGAACAGGTGGCGTATTTGATGACAGTAATATGATACGAGAATTTATAGTAGCAATATTCAGCATACTGAAAAATATGATCATAGGCCATCTTTTACTTATCCTGGCAGTAGAATATGAAGAATATGTTCATCCACTACATCAACTGCGCCCTTTGTAAGGTTATAAAATATTATAACCTCTGGTTTCTTTGCTTCTGCAGTAGAGGCGTCAATTGCACTATCATTATTCATTGAGGATAAAAGAACAACACATTTGTTTTTTTTCGGCACGTAAGAAACCAATGTCAAATTTTTTTGGAATCCAAATAATGTTGAGTATGGTTCTCGTTTTTTTCTAGAAATGAATTCCTTAGAAAGCTCTCTTTTATTTTTTCGGACTGTTCCCACAAGTGTAATTTTTTTCTTTAAGAGGTCTTTTGCTAAATCATAACTTGTGTACCAATTGTCAACAGTTAGGTTGCGTCCTGAATTGAAAATAGGTTCAAGTAATCTCTTCACAATTTTGTCTGGGCCATTTTCAACATTATGTGGCCCTGCTGGTTGAGTTCCTGCATAAATTTCTAGGTTCCATGTATAAAATGTTCTCGCATCTACCAGGGCAAAAATTTTTATTCCATACTTAGCTGGTTTATTTGGCATGTACTGTCGAAATGAACACCTTCCTCTAAACGGCTCTAACTTTTCGTCGATTGTCACATATTCCCCAAGAGTTTGCAATTTTTGAAAATTTGTGACGAACATTTCAAAAATATTTCTGATGGGAGCAAGTTTATCCACTTCTCTTCTAGATGAACGATCTCTTATATCATCAAATCTGACACACTTCATCAGAAATAAAAAACGTTTATATGACATAGTAAGGTGGAATATGTCAATTTCCGTTCCATTAGTAGCCCAGAGGTCCTTTACATTAACATGAGAAGATTTGTGCAGTCCACCGAAATAGAGAAGTCCTATAAAGGCCTTTATTTCAGAATTTTTTGTGGGAAGAGCATCTCTTTCTCTTTTAAATTTACTTGCTATTGATTGAATATAAATATTCGTGCACTCGACAATAATTGATATTATACTTTCATCAATCAGAAATGTCCAGGAATTTATTGGTGAGGAAGCATTTTTTGCTTCGCCGATATTTCCAGGCAGTTTTGAGATGATATTGTGAGCAGAAGTTCTCACAAATTTTTCTTGGCTCCTTTTTATGCCATATCGTTATACCGTCTTTCCCAACGTAATCATCGATGGATTCACAAACGCACACTTCACTGTCTGAATCTAGTTCCTCTTCCGAATTTGATTGATGATCACTAATTAATTCCTCATCAACAATTTCTTCATCTTCCTCATTAAGAGATTCTTCATCTGTTGAAACTTCGGCCAATAATTTTTGCAATCTTTCGCATTCCTCTTTATAACTCAAGTATCGAGACATTATTGCGACCTTCCCCTCTGCTTACAAAAATAGCTATGCGAACGCTCGCATCGGGCTTTCGAGTCCCGCGCAGCTGTTTCTGAGAGCAAGTGTTCTATTTTCCGAGAAAAGAGAGGAGTGAATTTTTTAGAATGACTCGGGTCAGGTGGCAAATGACCTTGGACGCAGCTACTGGGAAATTTGAGTTTCTCCGCTGAAAAAATGATTTTCTGCAGTTTTTTTTTCAAGTGCCACGACCTCCGATAACATCGGAGGTCGTGCAAGTGCTCGGGCCTCCGAGGACCGACGCGCGTGCTCGAGGGTTAAATTTCATAAAAGTTGTTTTTAGGAATATTATCAGAACAAATGCTTAATCAATGTTTTAAGAAACTTTCGGTAGTATGAGAAAATTCCTAGAAATAGAGTTTCATATATTTCAATTCCCTTTTTTTTTCTTCTTTCGTGTTCCTGAATATTTTTGATCTGCTTTCAGAAAAATATTTACACGATTCAGTCTTTCTCGCTTCCATGATAAGCTCACTTAGATAGATTTTTTTAAAAATGAAATTAATTTTGTTAGGAATTTTTTCTTTCAATTTATCAGCTTTGGTTAAATTTTCTGACCTGATACAAATTTGCTTTATGCATTGAACCAGTGAAGAGACATTGACAAAGTATTTATTTCTTCAATAAAATAAAAGACTGGTAATTAAAAAAAATTAGATGCGAATAAATTTTTCTTAAATAATGAAAGTAAAATTGAATTATTAATGTTTTAACGATTTCAGTAAGAGCAAAACGCTAAACTAATTCCAAATTCAGCGCTGTAATTGAAAAAAAAATTATTTAGTTAGAGAAATAGGTTCTATTTAAATAAAATCTATTCTTTAAATAAATTTCTACTAAATAAATTAATGAAACTTAAATTCGTATTAAGTAATTCTCTTCAAATTAGAAAACAGAATCTAGCATTTGAAATTTTTACCAATGTTTTTATGACTTTTGGAACTTAGAATATATTCAGAATAAAATAAATAATTATTTTATTTTATTAACTAATCATTTTTTAGATACTTAAAAATGTATTGCCTTTTTCCTGAATCTTCGATTGATTATGAATTTACACACTGTGAGCAAATACCCGAAATGAAGTGAATCTTTCTAATTTATATGTTTAATTATTATTATCAAGTCAAAACATAATGTTGTTTTCGGGATGGGGTTTTTGACGTCAACAAAAATCAGTAGGTGAAAAATAAAAATGTTATTATCTGCACGAGCATCTCAAAAAATCAGCTTTTAATAACGTGATGCCAATAACATAATCATTCAATACCAAAAATTCCAACACATATCGTCAATAAAATATAACAGCTATTATAATATAACTTCTTAAACATGTATAAGTGTTTTTTGCATGATTAAAATTTTTGAAATTAAATAAGAATTTCATCCTTCTATTAAATTCAAGCATAGAAAAACGGTGTACTATTCTTAAAGTTCAAAGTTTTGATTCAAAATTATTTCTACTTTGAGAAATAGACTTCATTCTTTCGTTACAAGATTATCTTAAAAAAATTTTATTGATTGAGCAAAAGCTAAAATTCAAATGCATTATTCTTTAAGTTTTAGTCCCTTAAATAGACCGATGTGTTAAGAGATTGATAACATTACCTTATTATTTCTTGCATGATTAACAATAAAAGGATTGTATTTTAATCCGTGGCCGAGTTTACTTCAGTACTTCTTTGCTGATCATTTTGTCTTCAAAAAGCTAATCTTATGCCGAAGAAACCAAAATATCGAACATTGGTCTAACTGATTACGAACTCGCTACTCATAGCATTAGATCATAACAATTTAGAATTAAGGTGACAATATATAGTTTATAAAATATTACTCATGGGAAATATATGAATATAGGCAAATTTGAAATTTAATTTCAGTAGATTTAATTTTATTAGTTTCCAAATATTTGTTTCGACATAAAAAATAATTATTTCTGACTTTTTTTTTAGTTTTGAATTCAAAACGAAGAAATAAAAGTTTATTACACGCAATTTTTTTTGGCTTATTTTTAACAACAATTTTTTTTGTATGTCCCAGTTTCCTTATTCTGTAAAATTTCTTTCTACTAAAGTAAGATCATTCTGAAAAGAGATTATTCCTGCTATAGCAGAAAACCGTGGGAGAAAAAATTCATTGTTAATTTTCAATGGTTACTACTTTTTCGAAAAATCGATCATTTTGATTTATAACTCGTTCAACTTTACTTCGTATACTCTCATCCATACACTTCATCTTTCAATCGTTTAAAAAATTTTCATTCATTTCCACTGATATTAACGATATCTCATTTAAATATACCAATAAAAAATAACGATTGTTTAAGCTAGTAATTATTTAATTTCGTTTTAAAGTTGACACTTTTAAGGATATTTTTAAAACGCAATGCATGAATCGAATCTTACCTGTTCTCAAGTTTTAATTCTATATTCACATGTTAGATCTAAGATTTTACTTTCATTCATGCCTGCCGTAAAATAATATTTTATATATGATGAGGATAATAATTCTTTTCATGCGGTGAAGACTTTATACGTTATATTCTTAAGTCAAAGAACTTCTCTATATCCATACATGCTTTTTTAAAATGTCTGCATTTTTTGGCTTTGAACATTAAAAATTCTCACCACTGAATGTTAGAAACTCCCGATGATTTCAACCACTTTGTCATGAAGACTAGACAGACAGCTTAAAATTGGATGAAAGATAAAAAAGAATGTATGTTACAACTCCTGCCAGTGATTGCTCGGTTACCTTTGTGCGTCACCGACTATTTTCATCCAAAATGAATATTTGATTGCGTATGCTAGTCAGAATGATAGTTTTTATCATGTATTCTTTTACAAGAATAATGCTTTGAAATCCCGACACCTTCCTAAAGTATGCATGTCAGCTGCATGAAACAGGAGCAAATTCCGGCACACTCAGTCTTTGAAATATAACCAAAGTACTTATGTTTGGTGATTTCTTCCAAAAAAGGAATTTTATTCGAATGTCAAAATGCTCCTCGGGCTCCTTAGGAAATGGAATTCACCGACATAACTCTGATTTTATCAATCTCATTGACGAAACTTCTGTCTTTTCAAAGGACAAATTGCATCGAAGAAGTTTTAGCTCTGATGCGTCTTCAGCACAAAAACTAAACGGACAAATTGAGTCACCAAGTACGGAACGAGCAGAACTTTATTTATTTGACTTATTGAGTTAAATTTTTGATAACAAACTTTATTCAGAAAAGAGTGTAGATATTAAACATAAATTATTCACTTCATTTTAATAATTTAATTTCGAATATATTATGAAATACATCCGAGAAGTGCATATTGTCCGAGATCCTGTGCCTTGGTAAGTGAATAGGAATGTTTTCCTATAATGAATACTACGCTTAAATATTTTTCAAAAAACAATCTTGAAAAATTGTTATAGAAAAAAAAGTATTAACTCTTTTAACGATTTTATCATTGAAAAAATAGCCAGTGTTTATACATTTAGAAGAGAAGAAAGAATCTTCAAAGTCCAAAAAGAAAGATTAGCTATATCAGTCTTCGAAAGGGTTGGTAAAGGGAGGGGTGGTCTGTAGGGAAGAGGTTTCACAATCAACCATTTCAGTCGGGGTCAGCTGAGATTATTTTGTTCTAGAACTCTCATTTTTTTCCTACTCTCGCGATAGCTCAGAAATGCCTTGAACTAGAGATATGAAATTTGGTTCATTATCTTTATATCAAATTTCTAAATCTCTATCGAATTTTGAACAAAACTATTGAAATAAAGTCTGTCTGGTAGAGCGTACGAATGTAATGTTACTAGAAAATGTAAATATTGAGTCGTAAGTAAATAATAAAAAAATATATTAAGTACAAAAATTTCAATATAAAACATTTAATTTTTCTTCTTCTAAATTTGAAATTTAAAAAAAAAAATCTCTTTTTAAGTTTTCATCGGGAAATTGAACAATTCCTTTAAAAGAAAAGAAAAGAAAATGGATTACTGACGGTTTATCGAAATGAATCTGAAGTTTCCAAATAACTAAATTTTGAAATTGTAAGATGATTTAATAAGGTAATGATACAGCGTTATTCTAAGTTATTAAAGAAGCTTCCATTTTTGTATCGTTTTTAATTGAACTTTCTAAAAATTCTTTTTAGTGAGGGCATTTCGAATTAAAAAAAATATGAGCAATCCGATAAATTCTAGAAATTTAAAAAAAAACTTGATAATAAATTCGCTATAAGTAATTGCAAATTTTTTTGCTTAGTTATAGTCTATTAAAAATTAATGGAAGAATCCGAAACACAAAAACCGATAAAGAATGTCACACTCACCCTATTGGGCATGATTTCGTCAAGATGAATGCATCATCCATCATTCAAAAAACTCAATATATATCAACAATTTTTATTTTACTATCCAAATAACTGCATGCTCAAAGGGAAATCCGTCTAGTGAAAAATACAACGCCTTAACATCACTCATAATTACTCTTCTCTCCTCCCCCCGCCGAAGGTTGAGGCAGTTTTCGACAACAAAGGATTGGAGGGAACGACGATCATTAATTGCTTTCGTCAAAAGCAGCACTCCTTGATGGATGACGCCCCGAACACCTGATGGCCCCTCCCTGAGTCCGCAGACAATTTTTCTTCATGAAATCGCATGCTGAGAGCTAATGAAGCATTCCAGTGCGTCCCGTCTCTGCTCTGCATTCCGATGCTCTCTCTGATATCTTTCCTATTCCTCATGTGAAATAAATGCACAATATTTACTTTTTAAGATAGCATTTGTTTTGCTATATGAGAATTCTTTTGCTATGTTATCTTCTTCCATTTGCGCGCCTTCTTTCCAAAAAAGATTATTTCGAGATTTTCCTCGAGGATTATTTCTTGTGGGCAAGAAATAATCCTCGAGGTCAGCTTTTATTTCGATGATGAGCTTAAAGCACTTTTCTCGAAAAGAAGTTTTTAAGGACACAAAGAAGTAGTAATCAGATGGAACGAGATCTGGAGAATAGGCAGGATGTTGTAAAACATCCCAATCAAACTCTATGAGCTTCTCTCTTAGGATTATTGCAATATGTAGTCTTGCATTGTCTTGATGAAAAGCAAAGTCTTGTCATTAATTCTGCTCATTTTTTTATTGCTAAGGCAGCTTTTAATTGATCCAGTTGATGACAGTATTTCTTTTAATTTACTGTTTAATCTTGAAAATGGGGCTCGTAGAAAATTACACCTTTTCAATCCCATCAAATGGAGAAAAGAACTTTTGGAGCTGTAGTATAATACTGGTACAACTGAAACCGATGACAGAGACTATTAACAGCAAGCCTGCATGTTTCCACTAGCAGAACCAGGTAAGGTCATTCATAGCGCGAGGAGACAGAAACTTCTGAGACACCTTAATACACCGATGGACAAAATTAAGAGATGGAAGGCATTTTAACTCATTTCTAGGAAAATATCACATAAAACCTGGACAGTTGGTTGCCACATATAATGACACTATGGCGCTGAGATGAGTTTACCTATTATTGTGGGCGTTGCTAAGCCAGCAGGAGGTATAAAAGTCTGCAGCCAGCAGCTCAACTCATGCCACTCTACAACAAAGTGGCGATTTGTATTGTGTTGAATAATCTTGCTTTTTGGAGATTTTTCGGTGAAATGAGTGAACTTCATCGTTTAGACGAAGGTATGAGGTGGAGAATTGTGGGTAGACTTGAGGCAGGGCAGTCCCAAGTTCAGGTAGCTAAGGAATTGGATGTGACCCTAAGCATTGTTTCAAATTTGTGGAGTTTAAAAACATTAGGACAGTGTCCAGGAAACCAGGACAAAGTCGTCCGAGAGCAACAACGCCCAATGAAGACCAGTATTTGTTACTTACAGCCAAGCAACAGAGGATATCTACATCTATAAAACTGTCTAGGGACCTCTCTACTGCACCAGGAACACTAATGGGAGTAAAATTTATGTTACTATTTTATGAAATAATTAGAAACTGCTCATATAAGTGTATTCAAAAATGCCTACATAATCTCAAGTTTTAAAGAAATATTAGTTTTGAAGTTTACAGTAAATATATTCTGTTAAGCTTTTTTTTTTGGCCTCATGTCAAAATAAAAATAATTACACAAATATTAATCAATACCAAAATATTATGAATTCAGTTAAAATTGTCTTACATATATTTTTAATAATCGGATCATTTAAATAAGCTCTTTTCTCAATAGTTCGTGTCCATTCTCGAGGACGTGAATTCATTGAAAGTATCTAATTTTCGAACCCATGGTTTATTTCCCAATAGTGAAGACGTAGAAGTGTCCTTATAGGAAGGAAGATCGTTCTTATTTGTCATGCGCACGTGAAATCGTTCGAAATAAATCCATGAACATTATTCAGAGAATTACCGAGTATTAATTCTGTAAGACAAAATAGACTTCCGAAAGCGGCATAAAGACACATTTCCAAAAATACCGCATCATTTTTTATGTAAAATGTGCAGGGCTTAACAATCTTTTTTATAGACAGCAGTTTATTAGTTTTTGCAATGGAATTAGAAAAAACACGATTGAATGAACATAAGCATGCAGATTGTTGTTGCTTGACTATGTTTGCACACGCGCCATATATTCTTTAAAAGATGATATTTTTCTTTCTCTCTATTGATTTCTTAAGATTTGTAAGCAAAAAAAGCAATATTTCTAAAAATATTACAACAGAAAAAAATTAGTTTCTACATTTATTCAGGGTTTAATTACGAATCAAGCAGAAACAAGATTCATTTCACCCGAATAATCACAAAGGAAGGCCTCAGAAGTCACAGAGTTATGCAACCAGTTTTCACTTACCAAGCACCGCTGGCAAAAAAAGTTCCTCTTCTAATATAATGCAGTCAAATTAATGAGGATGGAAAATCACAATCGTTTCTCAAAGTTTCTTGATTTGATTAGTATTTTAAAGAAATTAATGCTGGCTACCTTAGAAAAATTCAGTTGCACGTTTTCATTAAAAATTTTAGCTCTCTTTCGTTAATCAAACTTAATAAATGCAACAAGGAAAGCATCATCATAATATGAATTTATTTTCTTTCATTTGAAGATAAAAGCACAAGAATGTGGTTAAGCAGGTGTCATAGGCCCACCGAAATTAACGATTACTTTTCTACCCACGAGGAAAACTCAATTAATTTGGTCACTTAAGTTGCAAACCTTTCGCTCGAGTAGAAAGCGAGAACTTCTCTTCAAAGAGCGGCACTTGATAATGCGAAATTTAATGGAACATCGCTTTTGAAGGAAGGGCCGGGCCTTCTTTTTCTTCCTCCGAGGTGTGTGCTGTGATTTATTCGAGCGAATGCTAATTCACTCTTCAGAGAAAACAACTTTCTTCCCAGGTTTTTGAAAAATATATTCTTGATTCTTGGGGAGGAAAAAAAATGTACTTATTTTTTTAAAAAATTGCTTCCATTTATAATCCTTACATTTGGAAAATGGTTGGGCGATGAATAATAAAATAAAAACAATTTAATAACTAAACTTATACCTTAAAGGACAGAAGCGAAACTATGTTATCTTATTTAAGTTTTTTTTTGAATCAAGTAAATAAAAATTAAGAAACTTGTTATATGAAATATTCCTTTTGGACACTACTGATTGACAGAAAAATTAAATTAGGTGCGTAAATAGATTCATCAGGTTAGCTGCTTAACGTGAAAAAAATATTTAAAAATCCTCCCGAATTAATAAATTTATAGTTAAAATTTGAATAATTTTTTTTCATTAGTTTTCAGAAATAATATTTCATTAAGTTAAATATTCATTATTGTAATATCCGTTTTTAATCATTTATTTTCTTGCAACGTACTTTTATTTACGAAGTGGTTTTGCAGCACTATTTCATCTGTTTTCTCTCTCCGCAAGCACAAAATGTTTCTCTACAGTTTATGAATATTTCTGAACAGGCTCGAATGTCCTGAAACAAATGAAATGTTTTAACAATATAAGAGTGGAGGAGGCGTAATCATCGTTCGCTAATGTAAAGAGAAAAAAGAAGAAAAATAATAACTGAATCTTTTTTCATTCTGCTGAGTATATATGCGAAATGCGGTGTAAATAATTTTAAAGCTGAGATCACAAACTGTATCATATATTTGGTATTGATAGAATAATCAATCATAACTGTTCTGGAAGCCATTGACTGACTCTCCGACCAGACAGAAGCCACACAAATAAACCTGAATGCTCGGACCACAACAACACATCGCTTAGGGAATTGTGGTTGAGTCTTAAGGGCCATCATAGTGGGTAATAAGGGTTGAGTACTAAGGGCCACCATGGTACAATCATTCCCCATGGAAATGCATTATGTACATCAATTCGTGTACCTACCGGGGTAACGATATCCAGCCAAAATGTTGAATATGATACCGCCTCTGGTACGAATCTTCTGTACGCTTGACAGATATCACAACCCCCGAATGACCTCAGGGAATTAGCTTTTTTTTTCTAATCCTCTCGTATCCAATTGTTTTACTTTTTCATTTATAATTTTCTGATTGATGAGTGATGCACAGTTAGTTCCCAGTATTTTAATTATGAAAGTATCTAACAATCAATTGAAGTATGAATGCGTTAGCGATAAAGAAAGATGTCGCTCTCTTGGGCTTGGCTATTTTTATTAATAATCATTAGCTTCGGGGGCCGACTCCGACTAATTACTTATTAATAAAATGTGATGCGCATATTGTTATGGCAATCTGAGAATAAAGAAAATTGGAAATTTTTTCAGTTTCAAACTTTTTTCACTAAAGATTGTTTATCCTTCATTGAGAGTTGTTTGACACTGAGTTCCCAAACTTATTAATCGATGGGAGCTAAGTCAACTGTTTTATACTGACATTCTATTGGACGGCCAACTTTGTTCTACATAAAAGCCCTTCTTAATCACCTGGAACTGTTGAATTTTTCACAAGATAACATGTCATATAGAAGCTTTAATTCATAAAAGCAAGTAATAGCTTTGAAAAATGCTTTCCAACCAAGGAACTGTTTTCATACGATGCATATCATCCAGTAATGATTGAAAGAAATTTCAATAAATTAATAGTTGAATTAAATCTCCTTTCATCCTTACTTCCAGATTTTCTATCAAAGTATCGTTTGGTCTATGATTGATTATGGAAATGTCGTATAATATGGTACTCAACTTTTCAGTTTGAAAAGATTTCAACCACCAAACTTTAAGACATTGTTTGGAATTATTCCGAACAAATTTTACAGTTCAGTTTCTAACATTACTTTTTAAATAAATATTGATAATTTTATCAATATAACTATTAAATTTTTACGACAATATCCAAGATATTAATCACATTGGTTATATATTTGGTATCAGAAGCTACAATGTATGTTAAAAAAAAATTTATGCTCTCAAAGTAGGTAGAAGATGCATTTTTTTCTCTCTTTCTAAATTTACTCCTTAGTAACACTGTTGCCATTCTCTCTCTCTTTTTTTGCTGCTATTATTGGTTTTAACTATCAATATTCAGGTATTCAGTTTCAAGTCTAGTTCTTTATGATTTTAGACTAAAAATTCAAGTTATGTAAAAAAATTTAACATACTTATTGCAAACACGGAGTAATTTGAACCATAGTTGTTACCTTATTTAATTTTCAGAAAAGTTTTCAAGGCTGATTTTAACTAAAACACTTACAGAATTAACTATAACATATTTGATCAATTAAGTAAGCTTTGAGTTCTGTTCCAAGGGTTTCACGATTTCTGAAACCCTTGAGGGTACCGAGGGAGTACTTTATAAATGCTTGATTCAAAGATATTTCTATAGCAGGAACATCTTCCTTTAAAAACCTCTCTTTTCAAACAATGATTCCAGATTTTGCACTTAATTGTCTTAAAATTTTTCAAATTAAAAACAAGCATTTGGACTTCAAAGACACAAAACCCGCTGCGCATTATCTAGTTAAAATGTCGAATTTTTTGAGTCTGGACTTTAACGGTGCAAATCAGTTAATCTGAAGAAGAGTTAGGTAACTTGCACATTAACGGTTTTCGGGCTTGGAAGGTTACATGTACGAAAATGAACTATTATATGTATTTAAATTTGACTGGAAAAAGAATTTGGTTTTTGCATTCATAATATTTACTATGTTATGTAGTTAATTTTCCTACTCTGACGATAAAAGATTTTCAAATCTTTCTATAAATTACTTATTGTGATCTTTAGTTCCACTGCAAAACATGAAAAAGATAGCATAAATTGATTGTTGATCTACTGCTCCCGTTTTTCTCACATTAAAAAGCTCACCATTCATTTCTTTAAATTGCCTTTTTGATTGGATTTAAATGATCAGCAAACGGTTTCCTATTCTGTTTGAAATAATGCAAGGCTTTAACCTAATTGAATCAAACTCTCAAATTTGACTAGTCTGCTGAAGCCTTCCAAATATTATCACCACTCCATTTTAAGATGCTCGACTCACATCGACGAATTGAAAACCCCCATCACTCACTGAATATGTGAAATGGATAAATAAGATTAAGACTTCACTGCCAAGATATATATCCTAACTTGGAGCTGTCTTTATTGTATTACAAAGAAGCAAATAAACTGTCATTTATAAAGCTTTTATTACTGAAGAAATTTAATGAAAACCGTGCTTTTAAGAATTAAATTTATATCAGTGCAATAAGAAGTAGATGATTCAAAATTTTATTGTTTAACAATATTTTATTTTTAATTTATAATTCTCCATTATAAATATGCAAAAATCTCTTGACCAATTGATTATGGAATGAATAGTTAAAAAAATTAATCCAATAACTGCTAATTAATATTTTGAAAATAATGGAATTAGTGTAGTTTATAAAAATAAAATGAAGTAAAAAAACGTAGTTAATGAAAAGTAGAAAATTTTAGTATTATAGAACATTAAGAACAAAGAAAAAAGTAGATTAAAAATTCTTTCTAACAAATAACAAAAGTAAAACAATAAAAGTTTTGGAAACAAAAAAGAAGAAACAGATTACATAATATTAAAAAAGTCCCCTCCCCCTTTTTTTTCAAAATGAGATTTTCCCCTTTTTTTTCTCGTTTATATTATATACTTGGAATTTAGTTTCGACGTAAAGCAGTGAAAACACCAGAAAGAATAGGTGAGGAATATACTTTTAAATAATACAATGACTTTAAAAATTATGTAACTCCTTTACAATAGTTTTTAATAAAATAAAAATAAATAATTTGAAAATACATTACAATTTTTTATCCGAATAAAAATTACTTAAATAATTCAATATTATAAACTATTTTTTTTAATTATGCATGAAGATAATGTTGTTTTCGCTAGAAGTTTTTGAATAATTGAAGGCAACAAATAATTGAAGCTTGAAATCGCGTAGGCAATGAATAAAGCTTAAATAGCAATAACCATCAACATCTTTTGATCGCATATATTAATTAACCTCATTTTACCAGTATTACATTATTATTATGTAAGCTTCTCTGAAAGCAGATGCGTTTTTAAAAGGTTGACCAGTTTTTACATGTATTGTTTTTTAAAACTTTTTAAACTACTTAATGACAAATTAAGACAAATAATGACGAAAGACAAATAATAATTGATTAAGACAAATAATAATAAAAATTAATAACGTTTTCAAATGAGAACTTGAAATTTGTGATCGTAGATCTCATTTTCCTTTTTTACATTCTTTTATGTTCCTTTCTTTAACTTAATCATTTAAAATAAAACTGCACATTTTTAATATCCGGAAATTGTATTTACTTTTTAATCAAAGAATACTTCTATTGCAGTATGCACCCTCCGATTTGATTTACAGAAGCCGAAGAGAGATCCGATATTTTTTAAATCGCATATAACTTCACCCCAGACTAATTCAAGTTATTTTCACAATTTTTTTAATAATATTCTTCTCGAGAAAGAAAGACTACAACTCTCTGCACCAGATGGGCTTCACACAATATTTCTGAAACGGCAGTAAAGGGAGCGAAACAAATGTAGAATTTGTGATCAATTATGAAAGTAGCGAGACGAGGATTGGGGCGTCTCCTTTCATGTCCGATGAATGAGATATTTGAAAGTGAAGTTTAATTTTCCCTCTTTTTTTATGTATTTTATTTTATATATTCTTTTTTTATCATAT
>JAOUZG010031957.1:2534502-2607551 GCA_026289955.1 Argiope argentata | reverse complement strand
AAAAATTATCTGCAGAATTCTGTAGATAATTTTGTGAGTTCTAAGATTTTGAAAAATAATACTTCCATTATTAAATTTGTATAATGATCTTCCTGCAAATTTTTGGAAACTATTATATATTTATCAAAAACTTCCTCAACAATATTTCCTTATTTCATAAAATAATAAAATAAAGGCATAGATATGACAAATTAAGAATTTTTCAACGAATTTTTAAACATGAATCTGCGTAGAATGCAAATTATAGCGAAATAAAATTATGCATGAGACCAAAGCTGACGTACTAAAATGTCAGAATTCAAAAAAATTGTGCTCATACCTCAAATAGTTTTTTCCAACATTCATAAAAGATACTGAATTTTTTTAAAAATCGATCCACTTTTATGGACCGGCTATTTGTTTTAAATCATGGATACACTTTTCGTGAAACAAGAAATGTAACGGCTTTTATAATGACGCAGTTGGCTAGAAAATTTATTTATTTTAAGATTAGACAATTTTAATTGAATATAAATTTTGAATTCTTTTGAAATTTGAATGTTTTTTTCGTTCAAGGGATATAGAATTTGTTATCAGGACAGATTGACTGGGAGAATTTTTAATCAATTTTTAATTTTTACTTGCAGTTATCGGTTGCGAGTAAATAAAATTAAAAAAAATTAGGAAATATGTCGTATTTTTTATCATTCGGTATGTTAACTAATATTCCTAAATTCGAAAAGAAGAGCGTTTGTCGAAATAACAAAGAAAATTTCACTTTTCTCACATTTAGCATTCGTGAGTAATCACATTTCAATACCTAGAAATAGACAAAATTGAGAGGCACGATGTTCTCAAAAGAATTAGAAATTATAAAATTAAACCCAGTTTTAAAAGTCTAATCATCACACTTGAATAAAAGTTTCATCCATTTAGCTTTTCTTCATGCATGATAATCGCGTACATTTAAACTTCGAATTTACGAGAATAAACTTCGAATTTACAGATTTCGAATGAAATTTGGATAAAACGAATGATTTGGATAAGAAAATCACAAAACGTTCTTCGACCCTCTACATTGCTCAAATTTTGTTTTAGCATAATCGGGGGTACGCAGGTGTAATTTCAAATGCATCTTTTTTTTAGGGGGAGGGAGGGAAAGATTGATCTGAAACCTGTAGTTTTGCTAAAATATATAGTTCAATATATTTCGAGATTATATTTATTCGCATGTATAATTTGTATATAGGTATATAAAAAAATGTTCATCCTAAATAATGTTTCATCACCATAAATATGCATCACCCCTAGAGAATTTTCATTAACCAGATAAGTTGTATTTTATAACGCATTTAATTTTTAACTCAACAATATTTTTGGAATTAATTTTTTTGTAAGGTTATAAAAAAACTTTAACTATTTAACTTTTGTAAAGGACTTTGAAATAAATAAAATACTGTAGAAAATATATAAGAATCATCAGTGTAATAGTATTATTATAGTAAAATAATCTTCTGACAAAACTAAACAATTAAACAAATCTCTTATGAAAATAAAAACAGAATTAGCTTTAAAATAATATTACTTCATTTTGATAAAGCTGAATAATTTCGTTGTTTAAAATATACTTACGTTATTAGCAACTGAGAAATAACAAGGCTTTTCCTTAAAAAATTGAGCTACAGAGCAACATATTTCCTCAGTCGTAAGAATTAAAATGGCTGTCAATTTCTTAGGATGGAAAAGGTTAATTGGGTATTAATTTGAAAAATAATTCAAAAGTTTGAATTTAAAAAACAAACAATAAAATGCTGAATATAGGCTAAATCCAAATCGTGTTGATTGTTCTTCCAAATTTTTTGTGAATAAATTTAACGAAAAGTCTTTCGTTTTGTTATAACAAGCTGAGATTTACTTCATACACATAGATATCTATTTGACAGATCTTTTTGAGATAATTATCTCGTTATGAATTCCGGAAAGAAATTTGATACTCGAGAACAATTAGCTTACTGAACAGAATTATTGAAAAATTCCAGTTTCTGCAATAGGACATTTTCTAATTAATGATGAATTCATCATGAAATTTAACCAAGATGAGAAAAGAAATAACAATGTTTCAAAAGTGTACCATTTGTTGTTATTGTTGTGAAAGACTGTACTAGGCAAAATTGCAAAGTTCTTCTTTATGGATCGAGTTTCGAACAGCTTTAATACCAGGTTAAATTCTTAAAAAAAGAAATAAAAATACAAATTTAGAATAACTGCCCACCTTTGGCTCGTAGCCCTGTTTATCAAGGTTGTTAAATGATTAAATTGTTATTTGATTTGTCTGAAAAACATCCATTCAATCCTTCTACTGCAAATTAAAGAGTATTACGAAATAATAGCAGGAAAAAATATCCTACTATTGAATTAAAGACGGGTAAAAATTGAATGCTTTGATGTATGGTTTTAATTCCTTCACAGTACTTAAAATAATCAATAAAACAAGTGTTAATTTTCAAATTGAATTTAAAATATTATTTTCTAAAGAGAAAATCGTGCAGAAACAAATCTGATATGATTAAAAAGCTAATTTTTTTTGTCTTAGATAATAGATCTTTTTTGAAAGATAATTGTTTGAGAAAATTAATTATCTATTTCCATACATAAATCTTAAGGATATGGCTAAACTAGAAATTAAAATAAATGGCTAAAATTGAAATATTTAATCGTGAATTCTCAATTGTTTTGAAACCTCAAAGTCGTTTGTTGGCCTTTCTGGTATCCATTCTGAATGGTAGTTTTTTTTCGACGAGTTTTTGGACGAATGGTACAATTTCGATGCTCTTATCGACTCTGAAATCTTACCACTATTACTTATATCTAGATAGTTCAAGCTATTATTGCACTTGATTCAACTGCCCCATTAATTAGTTAAGCGAGCCTCAGATTTAATGCACCTGTAAAAATATTCAATGACTGAAGCAGCCTGGAATTCACATGATTCTTTGTTGATATTTAAATGCTGCCATTCTGCAGTATGTAATAAGCTCGATTTCAGTGCCACGTGCATTAGTATTTTGCATGTAGGCATTTTAGTAAATTTTATTGATGCCGAATCCTAACTTCAATTAACTACATGAGCAGAATCCTATTCAACTATGTGTTATAAATAAATATATGAAGAGGATAATATGCGGTATAAATATATATAAATCCTAATTTTACTATTTCAAATTATCTTTACTTATTTATTAATAACTTAAAATTACTATTGTTTCATAATTTTGATATCTTTTTACCTTCTTACAAATAAAATCTCTTTAACATTTTGTTTATTGCTTTTATTTAACTACTTTCGAAATGCTATTTGGGAGAAAACAAGTGCAGGCCACTTGCAGTAATTGAAAGGAAACGCAAAGTTAATGAAAATGATTATTTATCTTAACAAAACTCTCATTTTTTCATCTTTCCTTTGATAAGTGGTAAATTGGGTATTATTCAAAGTGATGCCGAATGGCTGAATGAAGACATTTCCCACCGAGTGAATGACCCTCTACAACTCATATCTATTTTTTATCCTCGTAAAATGATTTTCATAGATTTAAATAATATCTACAGAATCGAAGGCAGAAGAATCGCCTTCGATTTACATAATATCTTCAGAATCGAATGAAATACAGAAATGAATGTATAAATGTCTCGGTAAGAGATCAATTTTGTTTACTCTAATACTTAATAAATTATTTTCATTCATACTCATTAAACATAACGCATTTCTATTTTTCCAAAAAAAAAATTCTTAAAATTAATTAAACTTTAGATTAGTGATATAAACGCCCTGCTTACGTGTGACACGACAGCAATTTCGGCACCGATATTATTGTTCCGAGCCGTTGCCTGACGATGTCCACAGGAATGAGAAAAAATGTGATCTTTCGCCTATTTAAATGCCGCCATACTCTGATAAATGATCGAGTCTCAAACATAGAGCTGGTATACTAATAGAGGGAGTGCAACCCTACTAAGACGTGGGACAAGATAGAAACACGTGCTGTGTGTATAGAATTTGTATTCACTGTAACCGCAATAAGCATTCCCCATTATGTTTCAATGGGAGATATTTTCTTAATTTTAACTGTTCCATCTTAAAGCTTATTTAAGCCATGGTTAACTATTGCTGTGCAATTGGATGCAAAGAAAAAACTTCTAAGAACATTTCTCTGTCATTTCACTGGTATATACAATAAAACATATTCTATTTATATCCATTTTAATTCATTTTAAAATTTCGTAGCCACGATCACTCAGTGATTTTGTTGTTATAACTGAATAATATTTCATAGTTTGACTTACTTATTGTATTTAATTTATTTAACTTGTTATTAAGGTTCATTTAAACTGATGGAACTGTATTATATTTTGCTACTTGTTTTATTTTAACAAGAATACGACGAATGTATTGCAAGCGGTTATCTGAAAGCTTGGCCTGATTTTTTCTCGCTAATACAAGTGTTTATATAAGCATTATTATATAAACATATTTTTTATTCATACAATCAAGTTCAACTAAATTTTTTAAAACTTTTTGTGGATAACATTTGATTTTAATTCAGTTTTTTCGAATATTAATTCATAAATTTGGTTAATTAATTAAAAAATAACTTTCTCGTCAAAAATCTTCGTTTCTCCGTCGTTTTCGGCCGATTATTTCATACGATTATGTTTATTTTCATAATTTTTGATGTATTTAAAATTAAACATGGTTAATTAATCGAATTTTCTGATTCATTTTGAAGTACATTCGAATTAAAATAATACAGAAGAAAGGAAATTAGAAGTTTCTAATTTGTATTTGTGTTACCAACTCGTGTAGGAAATTATTGTATTTTGCGGTGTCACAATTGGCTTTGAATCATCAATTGGCGTTGAAAATTCAATGCTAATACAATTTTTGATCAGTTATTTATAATAATCGTAATTGTTAGGCCGGGATAGTTGAAATCGATTTCTTTTCTCAGGGCTCTTAATTGTTGTTCTAATTAATGCTCCAAATTTAAATGAAAATATTTGAATTACGTGGAGAAATTTTAATTTAAAATAAAATATTATTTTCTTTATGTTTCATTAACAATTATTTGGTGTACACACGTAGATGCTTATAAAACTAATACACAAGAATATAATTGCAATTGTTAATTAAGGTTATTTTTTATTAATTAAAATTAGTTAATTTTTATTTTTATTCAAATGAACTACCTAAAATTAGATTTACATCACCATACAATTAATAAATAATAACAAAGTAGGTTTGACTGAGGTGGATTAACAAAAGCAGTCATTGCCTCCAGTCATTAAAATTACTAAAATGTACAATCTACAGAATAATTATGCAGAATTATGATAATTAAGGATTTTCTCACTTTTGAAAATAATTAAGTAATCTCTGATGAATTCTTTTAATTTTTTTTTATTGAGACACAATAAAAGTTTTTATGGGTATTTCTTTTTATACAAAGAATCAACAGATAATTGATATTAGAAAAGGTTTCCAACTAGTTTTAAACTTTAAAAAATAATTGCAATAATAAATAAAATCGTAAAAGATGTATATAGTATATAATTTAAGATTTTATAATTTCTCTCTCTAATAACATGCATAGTATTGATATATGCATAAGCACAGTATTATGAAGTACTTATGTCACTTTTATAATCTGTTTTTATAAAGGCATTTTTCTATCTGTTTCAGATAATGATAGAAAGTATTTGAACATGTAATGCAAAGTATAAAGAAATTTTTAGGTAAATAAGATAAATAAAATGTTTACTTAAAGTAAAATTATTGATTTTAATTAATGCGAAAAAAGCAAGCAAATAATTTAACATGATTTAAGTCGACAAATTAAGATATTTATGTTTTGAAAACGAAAAATTATCTTCGGAATCAGTTTACTTGTTTTTACTTATTATAATAATTTTTAAACAAGAAAAGAAAAAAAATGAACTTTCCAGGAAATGAAAATCGACCGGTAATTACAATTGCCGGAAAGCAAAAAACAGCGCGACAGATTTTGAGTTTGCTGAGATTTGGGATTTTTCGCCAAAAATGGTAGCTTTACTGAATTCCTCACACAACACGTGGTTATGATGCGTACGGATATTCAGACAAGAAAGATACGGCTGGCGCCCTCTATTTATATACCAGCTCTATGGTCTCAAACCCACAACTCTCCTTGTTTAGCAACGGATTCTAAAACTCTTCGTGATTTCACGCAAGCGTTAGGATGGAGAACGATGAAAAGAGGAGATTCTTACGTTAAATATTACAGAAAATTCAGGAAATGCGCTCATAATTTCGCGTCCTACCCCTTAGTAGGATAGAATCATCCACATGTAGTCGTCTCAGGTTATTGAAACGAACAATAAGCTACTTTGATCTTCTACATATCCATTAGGATAAATTATTTTTTTCTTTAAAGATTAATTTTTTAATTTAGTAATTTTATACAAACTTCCAAAATATTAAAAAAAAACATTAATTCAGTAGTCAAAGATTTATTTAAACTCTCTTTATCCTTACTTTTTCTATTTTGGTTAATACAAAATTTTAAAGAAAATATCATGTTTTTTCCTGACAAATCCCTCCCCTCGACGGCAAGAAAAAAAGAAACCCTCTTACCAGGTGCACTTTTAGACTGGATCGCAGATCCGGGTGACTCCATTTTTAAAAATGTCCGGCATTTCCCCACAAGGAGACATGCTCGTCCTCTTGAGAGAAGGGAGACTGAAAAATTTCGCCAGACATTGATTTACGCCTGTGCGATTTTTTTCCTTCTCTCGAATCTTCTGAAAGAAGTCCTTGTTATTCTGAAAAAAAAGTGAGGTGGCTTTGGAAGGAATTTGTGGAACTGGGGAGATAATTCATGGGATCATTTCCGGGAAACTGGGAGGATGAACTCCGGTTTCTCTATCAACTGCGACTGAATCCGTGAATCTAGAGAAATTCCATTCAACTTTAAAACAAGACTTGAATAATGTTTGCAAGCAATTTAAAGCAGTTAAGCTTTTGAAACTATTCGAGCTGACAGGCATATAAAAATTGAATCAAAATCTTTTAGACTTAAAAGATTTTATTGATCAAAATTGGGCTTATAATATTTATTTTTAATTAAAGCTTCACTCTTGAGCAGCATTAAAAATTATAAAAGATTTTTAATAACACTAAAGGTTCTAAACAGCCTTACGACAGCAACAGGAATTATTGTTCAACAAACGAGATAAGGTAATTTACTTAGTCTTTTGGTTTCGTGCGGGTTGGTTAAAGATTTAAACGTCAAAGGTGGAGATGAAAATTCCTGCTACTTGAAAAATATACTATTTATAAAGATTTTGTGCAAGTAAAATATCCTGTGCATCAAACATCTTCCCATTTGTGACGAGCAGAGAGACCATATCTCTAATTCGTCATCTGACCGAAGTTCAATATTGTGTGGTTCGTCCCAAAATGGTCCTCACGTAGCTATACAAAACGGGATATTAATATAATTAAACTAAACTAAACTTTAAAACATACCGATAATGCTATTAAACGAAATGTTGTCTTCTGGTGGAGCTGTGGATTGTCAGTAGTTCTTTTTGGATTAATTAATTTTATAATCAATCAATAAATGTATCTTTTGAGAAAAGCAAGTTTACACAAAATTGTCTTAAAAATGGTAAAACGCATTAAAATTTCAAAAAAAAAATCCACCTATGGAATTTATTTATCGCCAGAAACGATGATAAATTTTAAGTTGCTTGAATATTCTAGGAGAAACGTCCAGGAAATCCTAGGATAAGGGTGAATTTATAATGATATATAAATTGGGGAATAATAATATTAGTTTTAAAATACAAGATAATTAATGCAAGCAGCTGGCGATGCGACAATTTTAGTAGAATTTGAAAAATTAGAGAAATGATAGTCTAATCATATATATAGTTCAAACATAAACGATTAGAACTAAATGGGAAAGGAAGTATAAGAACTTAATAGGAAAAAATTTATTATCTTCTATTTTCAGACGAAATTTCATCTATAAAAAAAAGAAACACATAAATACGATGAAAGAAAATTGGTGATAAACTACGACAGTAGTTCTAATACCTTGAATTAGGGATTTTTTATAAAATTCCAAGATTGAATTGAGTAAATATTTACATTAATCATTTTACTAATATCTACATTTTAATTATTTCATTATTTTGAAGATTTCATCTCATGTAATTTGAAAAATCGACGCCTAAAAATTTATTTTTAGATTTTTGGTAATTGTTTAAAATTTATAAATACCAATTGTGCAGTTATTCTTCCATTTTCATACTGTTTTAAAATTCACTCGAATTTTATTTCCAATAATTCTATATAATTAAATATATTTAATAATTTCACTAGGTGAAATGATGAAGTTGAAGTAAGAAAACAAGACATAAATAAGGATTAATAATACTATACATAAATATTTTATTCAAGATTAATTTTATTGTTCAATGTGGGAAAAGTATTCCTTCAAACTGGCAGCTTTATTCTAAACATTTAATACATATCTTTGATTTGGCTGTAGAAGACGCCAAATTTTGATGCATATATGCGTTGACTTGTTCGACCAGAACAGATAGACACACAATAGAAATTGTTCCAAAGTAATTTATTTTCTGGAACTTGAAAGCCTTTGAAAATTTGGAGGAGATATTGCATTTATGATCCATGTCATTTCTTTCCTGTTGCTCTTTTAATTTTAAATAAATTAGAGAAAAGAGGTGTGAAAACAGCTCTAAGTGAGCGCAAGCAAGAAATAAATCAGACCAATTCATCGAAAACTTTTCCTTAAAAATTTTCAGTAACCCTTACACAATTCGTAAACATAATTTACTTCTTTATCAGTCATTATGAGGTGTTTTTAATGTAACGTGGATTTTTCTCAATATCCAAACTGAAAAATCAAAAAGTCCGCATTTAGAAAAGATTATAGAGAGCAAGCAATTTATAGCATCATAGATTTTTAATTCATAAAAAATACCTCAAAATATCTCCCTAATTAGCATTCTTTAGATATTTAGAATTGCGTCATGCCAACCATTATGGTAATTCTAACCACAAATTTAAAAAAAATTTAATTTCATAAATTTATATTAAAACTAAATTTACAAAAAATCTTTCAACGTTTCTTTTTTTAAAAAATTCAATGCCTTTGTGAACAATTGAAAATACACTTTTCCTTGAATGCATACACCTGTGTTTATTTTCTTTCACATTTGAGGATATATATGTATCTAATATTTCCTACTTTAGTCAATACCTTCAATGTTTCTTGGCATTTCATCTTATAATTTAATATCAACTCACTTCAACTGTAACATTGCATGCATAATGATTACATTTGAAAAAATCTGAGCAATAAATAAGAATTCCAGAAAAAGTATTTTCGATTTTTCCGAAAGAAGCATCAGAATCATGCAATATTTAAAAAAAAACATTCCAAATTTATTTTTTGAACATAAATTCATATATCATTGGGTGGGCAAACCTTATTGCCCATTTAAAAAGCGTTTCTCTTAAAATAATATAATGAATATGTGCAGAATCTGTAATAACGCTTTTTGCTTGTTCCTAGTATGTGCTCCTTGTGCTTGCAATTAATGATATATTCACGTCAAAAGGAATGAAACCGACATTAGGAGAGGACATTGCGCATGAGTCATCATTTATGCGCCATCTCATGAAAAGAAAGCTATAGTTATTTTGTAAAACGTCGACAAATCAAAATGGTACGTACGGGCCCATAGAGGATTAGCTTTAAGGCAGTTAAATTAATTTATGACAGTTAATTAATAATGCAGTCCAATTATTAATTAATTGTCATAAATCTTGAAGACTATCCTTAATATGCGTGTCTAAACTTAATATATAATGATTTTTCTGAACATTCGATAAAGGATTCTGTTCTTTACTTTAGGAACTCTCTTTTCTAAATGGGCACCATATTCTTAGTTATTCGGTTTTCTTATTCATATGCCAGTGCACAATACTGATGTCATTAAGTTTATAATTAAATTAAAGAAGCTTCTTTTTTTCCTTTTCCGTTTTTGAAACATAATAGCGGTAAAGAAAAAGCATTGAATTCCATTAGAGCGCCAGAACTGCAGATCAAAAGATCCCTTCATTAGTTGGCTTTCGGTGAGCTCTGCATTCCTAACATGGATGCGAGATTTCGAAAAGACGCATCCAGCGATCACTCGAGCATTAAGTTATTGACAGTGCATTGTGCACAACAAAACAATTAGTACCGAAAAGAGCACTGCAGTCTTTACTGTTGAATTGTTTCACTCCGATAGGAATAAGAGTGTGAAATAGGGGAATAAATGTTGTAACTACAGTCGTCAAAATGCTGCTAGGTTGTTTGTTGAAATTTATTAAACCGCATTGGAACACTATAGGGTTTCGACGAATATTCGAACGTAAATTTTTCAAGTTGATGTAACTGCCATTTATTCTGTTTGACAGCAAAGAAAGCTTCAAAATATTTAGGCAATATTCTAAAATTTTGATTGACAGTAAATTTTGGAATATTTAATACGGATTATAAGTTAACAATTCCAAGACATTTCATTCAGGCTACAGGACGGATTTTTGGTTCTAAATGTTTTATTCTTTTTTTGAGTTTTTCTCTGTATTCGCTTTTAGGGTTACAGAATGCATTACTAGTAAGTTTCTTATTAGCTGATAATTACTCATTATTATTCTATCTATACTGAAAAAATGGGTTCATGGAACCAATACAACAGATAATGTACTATTTTTGATATTACTTGCGAAAGGTTTTAAACATGAATAATGCTCTATAATTTATTACATTTTTAAGTATCACATTGACTTTATCTCGTTATGTAAAATATAATTATAAAAATAACATTTAAATTATAATTATATCGGATTATAAAAATAACATATAAATTATAATTATATCGGATTATAAAAATAACATTTAAATTGTAGATACTATAAATAATATATAATTTAATGAGTTATTTTTAAAATCTGCTCATTATTTCAGTTAGAAACGTTATCACTATAGTACTAATGAAAATACGTAAAGATAGTAGCCTTTATAATAAAAACAGTTGTCAATAAAAGTGGATGATCCTTCATCGAAATTCTTAACCAGGCGTTCTTGGTCCATCTCTTGCATTATTACTTTGAGGAATCTCAGATACGAAAATCAAATCTGATTCCATGAAACAAATCAATTCTCAGTAAACTGTGGACTAACGGATCAGTCTGGAGTCTGTAGAAAGTTTGTCATAGTTCAAAGCAAATATACATTTATTGCTTCGAAAAAACGTTGATCCTTGTACATTTTGTCAATGTCGATTCAGTGTATAGGTTTGGATTTCACCCGTCTAATGAATTCTTCATTAAAATTCATTATTCATGTGAATGCACTACTTATCATTTTCTACTTCTTGCTTATTTTACCTGACTTTTTGAATAAATTTTCAAACTAATTTAATCCCTCAATATATTTGCTGAAAATGAATTTTCGACAAATCGCGTCGAGTGTCCAGCAGTAAAGATAAGCATATCCAATAAACTTGATTTTTTTTTCTTTCAAGAACCTTGGCATCCATACACCGCTGATTTATAATGCAATTGGTATATTCTAATAAAATCTGGCCTTAGCGCTAAAAAGGTCAATAAGTAACCATCTTATCGGCTTAAAAATCGACGATGGACAATTACATTATAGGTATTTTCGCTATTACGGCTTCGTTTTTTTGGTACACAAAGGAAGAAGAAGTGGTTGCTGATCTGGAAGACGATCATTCCTTCGTTGCATTCATTCTCAATTTATGGATTCCGTACGCTCCCTGTAGAGCTCTTTTCTAGGCTCCGTCGTTCCTTCCCATAAATTCCAATGGGGACAGTCTTCAATGATCGAAATCAATATCTGAACCGACAGGAAATCACTTGTCACAAAACAAAGCAGCAATAACGCCCCAGTATAAATACAAAGCGGCGGTCCGAATCTCGTCATTTTTATAACATAAAGTAGAAGCGGTTAAAATGGAAACGCCCCGTACGAGTATTTATGAGGAGAACTTTAATATCCGAGAGGAGGCATTTTTCTCGGTCTTAAAGAGGTTTAGCGTTAAGTTTTTATCCCCTCAATGAGAAGGGTTTGAACGGCGACCGGAATGAGTTTTATTGCAACGATAAAAGCGGAGATCGACCCAGTGTCGGGTTGAAAAGTAGGTAACGATCTGCGATTAATCCCCCTCAGCCCCTAAATCTAGGAGTCCACTGATCTATGCCCCGAATTTGTGAGAATGCGACCATTCAGAGGCGAGGGTGAGGGGGCTTTTTTTACTATTCCATAGCGTCGTTTCTTTTCTCGTTATGGAGTTTGGAGACTTTTTACGACTCAAATGTACCTTCTGGTTACTCTTTAGCACAGAAAATGGATCAATATTTCTTTTTGTGATCACTTAAGGAGTTCAAACCCACAAAAAAATATCTCTAATTATAAACGATGAATTCAACTGTAATCCTCTTTAACAAGTTAATATTTATTAGTTGAAATGGAAGTAGTGTGATAATAATGATAAATATTACCATCGGCATACACGTAATACTTACACAAAATAACAAAAAATAAAAAAAATCAAATATTTATATTATTTTCACTAATTTTAATTTTTTAAAAGAAAATAGAATTTAAAAAAACATGAAATATCTACTGAACGATGGCTAAGTTTTATTCTTATTTTGGACACATTGTTACCTAAAATTGAAAACACACGTTCATCCACAAAACACTAGTTAACTAGCAACTGACCTTGATTTTACAGTTTTCATGGTATCAAATAACAATTCTAAGTTTTTTTTTGCAGTCCTTCGGTCTTTTATTCGCAGCCTCATATAAAGAAGATTTAAATTTCAGTGTCTTTGGATTTGTAAGTTTTCCTATAGGGTCTTTAAGGAACTTATGAATTTATTTTTCCATGGCTTTTTTCAAAAATCCTTGCTTTGAGGTGTAGTTTCTTCGTTTTACTCTTCATCAGAATCAGTTTCCCCATAAGAATTTGGAAATACTCTAGGCAATACTTTTGAAGATAGCTCAATAATTTCAGTTTCTGAAGTTAAAGAAAGTATACTATATTTCTTCACTGAAGTAGAAGTGTTTTGTGAATTTTGCAAATACAGCAAAAGTTGATTCTACTTCTTTCTTAATCCTTTCTTCCAAAGCATATAATGACTTCAAACATATTTCAGTGTTTAAAAGTTTTAGCTCATTTAAGAGGAATAAATATATACCTTTTTTTATTGTTATCTCGTCACTCTAAGCCTTCAGTAGCTAGACAAATCGGTCCCAACCATTTAAATCAAAAATCTTTTAAAGAAGAACAATAATATTCAGCCATTAAAGGAAACCGGTTTTTTTAGTTTAAAAATCGTTTTTCAAATGTCAAAAATTTACTTTAAAGATGCCAGATTTGAAAAGTGTCAAACCGTAGTCCACAGCTTTAATTCTACTTAATATATGAAAAATCTGCTAAACCCAGTGATGAATATTTTATTTATAAATTCAAAAATACTCTTAAAGTTGAAAGTCCTATCTTGAGTGGCTCTGGAGTTGAAATTTCTATGAAAAGGAATATCAACTTAGAATTTACAAAACTCTTGCATTGATAAAAGTTAGCCACTATCGTTACCGCAAGCCACTATAGAAGTGCGCCATAACCGTTTAAAGCACAGCAGCGCCTCGGCCAGCTAGCTTTTTATGAGATGATGGACATGATTTAGAACTCTCAAATATTTCAGTGGATCGAATGCTTTTTGTGTCATTCTCATGCTGGGATAAGTGCTGTATATTTTTTCGCGGTTTAACATTTTTGAAAATTTCGAAAATCTATTGAATTCTCGATTCCATCCATGAATCAGCTCTAAACTTTTGGTTGAAATTTTTAAGTATTGCTGGCACTTCAGATAAATGAAACTACCCCCATTAAAGCATGAATTGTTTTAGCGGATTGACTTTTTGAATTTCTGTATAATTCGTAGTTAATTGTCTGTTAGACCACCTGTTAGGCATCTTTAATCGGTATATGGATTAAAACAATCAAAACTTATAAATATTAATCAATTACATTGTTTGACATATCTATATAATTAACTGGAATCTCCAAATCCTTCATATTTTTTCGAATAAATAAACTTTAATCATCAACTCTTTATCAACTTTAGATTTTTGCTATCAATGAATTATTGATAGCAATTGAACTGAATTTCAGTTGGCTGTCCTATTTAAGCTTATCACCAAATATGTAAGACCTAATAAGAAAATAAAATCTCCACCCAACAACTTCAGTTTTTTAAATTTTATTTATTTGTTCATTTTCTTTTTTTTACAATTTATTAATTTGTGTAGTTTTATATTTTTATCATCAAATACTTTTCAGAATGATACATCGCGCCATTCATCGAGACACGAATATAATTTACTTTTCCTGGTTTTCCTTCTATATTTACAATTGTTTGTTATATCTAGTAAGATTAATGGTTATGCAGCAACTTATATATTAAAGGAATCTGGATACTTTTATTTCAATTCAGTTTTTCGAGGATTTTCAACCACCATCTCAAGTATTGGAAAAAAAGTCTGATTTAATTACACCAGTTGATCAATTCTGACGATTGGTCGCATGAAAGAGACATATTTAGTGAATTTCACCAATGCAATTGTTTATAATTTGAATGAGGTTCCATGATTAAATGGAACTGGATAGGCTCGTAATTGCTTTTAGTAATAAACCATGTAAGTTTATCTTCTCTTTGGAAATATATAAGCCATGTTTTTTTTTTTTAAAGCAACCTTTGTTTGTGTTATTATAAATAAAATATCTGAGTCTTCTACTTATCCATATTTTAGAGGATTGGCAAAAACTCTATTTTAGCCTTCATAGCATAAGACAGTGATTTGAAATCAAATGCCGGCGTCATGGCAGAGATGTAGCGTTCCTTCCTCGAGGTCGAGGCGTCCCGGGTTCGAATCCCGGTCGGGCCGTAGTCTCTCTTATGTGTTTTATCTGTTAGGTTAGTAAATGTACCCTTTGCCCCTCTGTAAAGAGGGGCTGTTCAAGCGAATGTGATAAGTGTGTGTCATCTTCATATGAGCTAGAAGTCAGACTTCTGTCCTCGGTTGCTTAGGATTCCATGCCCTCAGAAGCTACTGCACCCCTCCTTCCGTTGTAAATGGACACGACACCATTATTAAATCAACTGATTGTCTCAAACATTGCCCTCTCCAGCAAAGGGAACTTTGTTTAACATATGAAGAAAAGGGAATAAATTAAGGGTCCCCCCCTTTTCTTTGATTACTCCAAAACACATATTCAATACTTACAATAAATATGATTTATTATTAAATTTATGTTGTTTTTCTTGAATTTCGAAAGAAAGAAAGAAAAAGCATTTCGTCTCAAAGATTCCCATACTGTCAAAAAATAATGAAAATAAAAGTTGCAAACAACCCCATTTATATTTATAGTATGGTATGATTAGTATAGTTTGGAATTTTGGTTTCTAAATAAGCCTTATTTAATAGATATTGGCACAAAATGATGAGGTACACTTCAAAAAATATTTTTATCACTTCAAAACTGGACATTATTATAATAATTTCAAACCAAATCCAGACAAATTCAAAAATTTTCAATTTAAATTAAAACACCAGGCGGGTATTTAAGACATTGCCATAACTAAGGCTTTGCGTCCAGTAAGAATTTATAAAAAAAAGTGAGTACATAGAAGGTAATCATGGGCTATTGCTCCCAGAATTCGAAATCTGAAATGATTAATACCATAGAAATTTCAGAAAATTTGAATACGATTTATTTATTTTATTAAATTACTTTAATTAATAAAGTATGATAATTGAAATAAGCAGGGCAAAATGAGCAAGTATATGTATGATAAATAATACTGGAAAAATTAGGAAAAAGTTTTATTTTATAATTCATTCTAATATACAACATTCAACTGGAAAGTCATTTTACTTTCCGTATCTTCAGCGTCGCCTGGGTTTACACCTTTTCTTACTGAATTAGAGAGTTTGGTTAGAAAGGGTTTTCCAAAATTTCTTGTCTTGTGAATTATTGGTGCAAAAATATACATACATGTAAATGCAAATAAATATTTTTGCATTGAATCTTATATTTTTACTTTGATCAATGCATCATTTCTTATTTCTGAAACCAAGTTTGTGATGTTAATATTTCATTCATTTTAATTCTCTAAATATTTTTAGTAAGTGCTACATCTTGTATACATATACTTTATGTATGCTTTTTTTATATATTTTAGGTATGGTTTTTAATATATTTTATGTATTCTTTTTTATTTATTTTATGTATGCTTCCGAGAAATTCAGGAAAAATCTAGTAATTTATTTATGTTTTTCCCTACTTATGACACAGTGGCAAAAGTTGGTATAATTTTTCAGAATTCTAACTGAAGTTATTAAAGTAATAAAACTTTAGAAACGATTTTTGTTAGTTAAGTACCTGTGGCCACCCCTTATACTTAAGTTTCTATTTTTTGATTTTTATCTATCCGTGAAAATAGGAAGTATAAACCAGAAAGTCTTCTAACATTTCATCTATAATGTGACAAATAAAGTATTTTTGAAAAATTCTTGGCTTAAAATGTTTTTGTACAAACATGTTTTATAGTTAAAGGTTATTGGCACACAGGTATTTTCCCATAGAAAAATGCACAGTTAATAATAAACAATATAAATTCATTGTTGTAATACTCGGGAAAGTTAAAAGAATTCGAATGACTAAATTCATAAAAAAGCTACGTTTCTTGAGAATATTTTAGTAATTTATTGCATTTGGATAGCATTTCAAATATGCTCTTTCTGTAATTATAAGTCTTTTTTTAAAAATAAATTTGGCTAAGTTTTTTTACAGAAGGAAATAAAAAAAAAGTCTTTATACTCCATTTAATATAAAAGATTATTTTTTCATGCTTCTTTTAATATGATACATGCATACACTGAAGTACCAAAAAAAAAAAAAAAAACAAACCCGGTACGCATTTCTACTATCGCGTAGAGCTCCCAAGAGCACGCAGAAGTGCTGCAACACGGCGTGGCATGTATTCAACTAATTTGTGAAGATTTTCTGTAGACAGTTCAGACCATAGAGCTTTTGCAGGAAAGTCCATAAAGCTATTGAGTAAGAAGTAAGGGAGACCACAAAAGTGCAGCACTTTGAAAAATATTCCAAAATGGTCAATAATGTTCAGATCAGGATGATGAGGTGGTCAAGTGAGGGAAAGATTATTCAGAATAATGCTCCTCAATCAGTCGGTAGCAACTGTAGACCTGTAGGGGGGGACATTATCCTGTTGGAATCGTCCAAGTCCGTCAGAATGCTCACAGAACATGAATGCCTATAGAGGGTCACAGAGGATGTTAATGCTCCTCTGACCTGTCATGCTTGTTCTACACACATCAAAGTTCCTATTTTGTACCACTTGCACATACCCTTCATCTTCACAGAGTCTTCACCAGCTGGCTGAGTTTATTGTAAGCATAATAAATCCATAGATTTATGGAGTTTTCTCCACACTCGTGTACAGCCATCCACCTGATATACTTGGAAACGTGACTCCTCAGACCAGGCAACGTTTTTCCAATCATTAAAAGACCACAGTCAGCTTTGGCGAGTCCAGGTAAGGGGTACAGATGTACAAAGTTTTGTGCCGGGACACGATATGGCTTATGGCTACGAATGCTAATATCGTACGTTTCATAATGCGTACACTGACACTTGTGGATGGACCTGCATTCAAACCTGCATCAATTTGAGGAAATGTTGAACGTCTATCTAGTGTAACGATTCTTTTCAGGCGTCGATGATCCCGCTCTATCAAGGCCTTTTACTTGTCGGAAATTCGAAACTTTACCGGAATTCTGATATTCGCGGTACACTCTAGAAATGGGCATACACGAGAATTCAAATTCCGTCTCTACTTTGGAAATGCTGTGCTCCCTTTCTCATGCGTCGTCGATTAGTTACCGTTAAAAATTCCTTAAATCTTGATAGCCTTCCTTTATCACAGCAAGAATCTATATTATAGCTTCCTTTGACACCTGTTGCTTATATTGTATTACGCTGATTGGTTGAACAACTCCTTTATTTGTATATCACGTGCCATACCAGTTTTTATGGCTCTTCAGTGTATTTCATAATAGTAAATTTCTGATACTATTCTCCCGGGTATGATCTAACAACGCCTTGACATATACAATTTTTTTAATCAATATAATCCATTTTGGCCGATTTTTTTCGTTTTAATTGCATTTTCCCTCCGAAAAGTGTTTATTTTGATTTTAGATAATTATACCGGGAACTCAATATCAATTTTTGATTCGAAATGATTTGATTTCACTTTCTTTTTTCGTGTTTTGCTTGTGTATATGTTACTGTTAGTGCATTAATCAGTTAACCTGAAGACGAGCTATCCCATCAGCATATTAACTAGGTTGATCCGTTAAAGTGCAAAAAATGGATTCATTTTTCAAATTACCTAGTTAATTTGCACCTTACCAACTATGGCTTTCAGTATTTGCATACAACTTAGTATGCCAATTTTCTTGCCCTTTAGTGTATATAGTTTTCATTAGCAATTCTTCTGTATTCTGTTTTTAACGCCAGCAGAAAAGAATCTTCTGAAGAAAATCTTTCATAACATTTTATTTCTAATACGTTTAAAGTATTTTTTCAACTCAAAGTAAAATATTTGATAAAAAAGTGAGTTTTAAATAAGTGTTCATCTTGATTTCATTAACGGAGAATTGAATTAATAGAATTTCAATTAGAAACAAGACCATGAAAAAACTCTACTTGAAATATTACTTTTAGTTAAGAATTAGAGTAAACGAAAATTTTAAATCAATGGAATGAAATCAATAATTAAATCGACAGAATTCTACGCTAATGCATGATTTTGATATAACAACTCTACTTGAAATATTGTTTTGGCTTACGAGTCGGATCAAACGAAAGTTCTATTCTATTGATCAAACGAAATTTTTAAATCAAAACAATAGAATCAGCGAAATAATGAAATCAACAGAATTTAACATATATGAAATATCATGAATAAAAGCCTGCTTGAAATATTGCTTTTAACTAAGGATCAAATCAAACGAAAGCTTTAATTTTTAAATAAACATTCTATCTATAATAAAAGTCCGTTTATTAAGGATGCATTTGTTTCACTCATTGAATAATAAACTTAATCTTAAGAGAAATAGCTTCCCAAAACTCATGATGGCAACTGAGGGGAAAATATTGCAAGAGATGGCTAATGAATTTCCCCGATTGTTATTTGTAGCGATATAAGTTGCATTACAGGAGCGTGTAATCGTGGATTTAGCGGTCATCTAAAACTGCACCAACTTCCACAATAGGGTAGAAAGTGCGATTTTAATGCGGTCCATTAAGGCCGCGTGTACAACATATCTTTTGATAAATCGTATTTTAAATCTGTGATTCCCCAAACTTTCAGCCCAATTTGATACAAACCCATTAATATAATTTTATTGACATTGATATCGTATAAATAAATGACAATTCCGTTTCTCAACAATGTATTTGCAGCAAGAAATTCTGTTAAATTTCATTTGTCCAAGTTATACTCGTTTAGTAAAGAGGATTCCATTTTTCATTCAAATAATTTGAAGCACATCGTGTTCTTTCAGTGGAATTTTATAATAGAAGCGTTTTTTTTTTCTATCAAAAGCCGAGTTTAAACATTTTGTTTCATCAGAAAAAGGAAAGATATTATTTTCTTTTCGGCGGGAACGTTAAGAACTCGCTTCTTAGCATCGGACACCAAATTTAATCCTCGTCAAGTT
Source organism: Argiope argentata (assembly GCA_026289955.1). Lineage (NCBI taxonomy): Eukaryota > Metazoa > Arthropoda > Arachnida > Araneae > Araneidae > Argiope > Argiope argentata. The sequence continues at coordinate 2,587,614 of JAOUZG010031957.1, read as the reverse complement.
CAGATCAATCCGACCCGTGTATTCTTATTCTATAAAATATTTCATTCATCAACACCAGGTGGTAAACTGGGAAACATTCAATTCATCAAAAATTTGACTCACTCCCCCGTCTTTTTCCAGCGCTGCCACTACTGAAACTTCTGAATAGTATTTGATAGTCAGGATAGATGAATTTATTCTGCATTTCCTTAGACGAATATTATTCTGGAAGGTTTTGTTTTTCTCTTTAATATTATCTAGAATTCGGTTTTTCTTTTACGCTGCCGCAGAGAACAGTTTCAAGAAGAGATCCCACCTACACCTCTCACTCCTTTCCATTCCATCTCCTGAAGATGAATAAAAGAAAAATCGAAATAGAAGACAGAATGATGGTGAGGTGAAGATGAAGAAAGATACAGGGATAGAACGGGGCAAATTTTCTAAAGGGTTTAGCGAAGAACTTTTCCAGAAACCACAGTTTAAGAATTGGTTTCGGTGATGTCTCTATTCCTCTTTTTTTCATTTTGTTCGTACACTCTATTCGGCGCCTCAGTAAAAAAAAAAACAAAAAAAAAAAAAAAACGTAGGAGGAATTGATGCGTAAACTCCTCTGCTGACTTAAAAAAAAATTCAAATGAAGGATTTAAAGTTCGAGAAGTAGGAGGAAATATTTTGCTTTTAAACTCACCAACATATCAATTGTTGTTGATTGGGATTCTAAGAATGTGTGTGGTGTATACCGTAGTCTAATTTTAGAGAAAATTGATATAGAATAATACAAAACTCTAACTGATTAAGATTTATGTTGCTGTTATTGCTGAAAATTGATCAAAATATATCCAAGCGCTGCCAAATATCATGCACAATTTTAATGTTCTGAAAACAAATATTATTCAAAAGTCAACCTTATAATCACGATTCCTTTAAAATGAATCAAAATTCGTATTTAAATAGTGTGTACTCTTTCATTTCGTTTCAGTTCTGAAAGAGAAAATGGAAGGCGAAATCTTTTACCAGCGTAATTAATGTCCCTAAAAAAAAGGCGAAAAATGTAAGTCAGGGAATTATTATAGAGGACGTAAGGGATTAGTATAGCGCTTATCGAATATCAACAGAGAAATTGGAGTCGTGCTTGATATTTTGATACATCGCAGTCCTGGAAGAAAAAGCGGAAGATTGTACGCCGACAGACTGGTTGTTAGTTTTAAAAATGGATATCAAAATTTTCAATCCAGCCCTTGGATTGATTCTAGACAGAAATTCACCACCCTCACTAACGGAAATAAACGTGTTCTGGCATTTGTTGCGGAAAAGTTATATTTTTTATTTCCTTCACCCTGTTGGATTGCAAATTAAAATGAACGTTTATTGAAGTTATTTATTTAAAAACAATTTTATTATATTAAGCCCTACATTAATATCAATTATTAAAATAATATGACATGGTAATGGGCATTTTAATCAGCGACACCTATTGGTATTCACGATATCTATTGGTGAGCACCTTCATAAACGACAGTTGTTTTGATTTTTATCAGTTTGCTATTACTTTATTGTTATCATTTAGAAAGGTTTACATTTAGCATTATTGAGTTATCCAGTGTATAAATATCCCAAACATGGAACACTCTTTTGAACACATATACTGCTTTTTCGGCATGCATTGCTTTTTTTAAAAATTTGATTTGAAGAAATCTGCTACCAAGAACCATCAGACACCTTTAGAAACTTATCGTGATGCATCTCAATCATATCCTAATGGTAGGTTTTGATTTAAACTATTTAAAAGTGCTGATTTTGATGTTCAGTAGCAAAGAACGGAACTGAATTATATAATTCGACGGGAAAAAGTTGTAAAAAATGATTTTTCCTTTTTAAAAAGAATAGTAAAATGTATATGATGTTTTGTTTGTTTTAGTTTGCTTTATACGTTTTTTATAATCAGTTTACTTTATACGCACGTATTAGAACGCTTTATACGTAACGCATAAAGTATTATAAAAGTGAATAAATCATAACTATCATAAATCTCCATTTCGAATATAATAGTATGATAAGTGAACCAGTTTTTCTTCATATCGTTAAATCGGCTCCTTGTTGTTATTACATTGTCTACATTGTTCTGTTAAAGTTAAATGTCAAGAAATTATTCTTATCGTTAGCATTTTTCTCGACATTTGAATCTAAATACGTACTTTAACATAACCTATAGCAGATTTACAACTACACGAACAGTTTGGGATCATTGATTTTGCGAACGATTAATAATGCAAGAAAAATTGATTAAATAAGTAAATTTTTAAAGCATGCAAATTGCATGGATTGTGAAATAATAGAATAATACCAACATCTTTTCAAACACAGCTGAGAAAAATCTTTGAAATTACATTTATTTCTTTTATTTTTAACTAGCCGCCTTTGGCGACCAGTCGGTTCGCCAATATTAATGCCAACTAAAGGGTTAAATCCGACTAAAGGGTTAGATCATTTTTTATTTAACTTGGTCTCATAATAAGTTTTTCAGCAAAATATTTTTAAGTTTTAAATAAATTTAAGTTAAGTTTAAATATTTTAAGTTCAAATAGCTGACCTACTTTTACCAGTATAGCTTTAATATTACGTTACTTCGTTGAAAGAAGCGTTTCTATTTCACATGATTCATTAAAATGCGGAGATAAATTACAATCACGAAGGCGAATTCTTTGATTTGCACAAAACATCTTCTTCACATAAGTAAAAGTAACAATTCAAATCATGTCTTATTGTTTTAAAAATTAAAAAAAATCTAATGCAAAAATATTTTACTACTACAGATTATCAATTGCTTTTTGTTCGTCGTTTCTTTGAAATGGCGTCATCTTCAAGTTCGTATTAGATTTCTTACTTTTAAATAATTAATCTCGCTCTCAAAAGATTATCGTTTGGTGCTTTTCTGAAAATTCTTTTTCAGTTTTAACAGTCGCACTTTTGCAATATATTTTTATTTTTTATTTTTATTTATTTTAATTCTGTAATGGAATTGTCAATTTTGATATTGCAAACGATCAAGAAAATTTTTCTCTTGCATTTACGGTTTAAAAAATATCACATTTCCTATTTGTTTCATTTCATATAATCACGTGATGAAAATTGCATTTTTCTGTTTTATTTTTGGTAGTAATTAACTTTTTTTTAATTCAGAACTTCTGAAAATGTTATGGCAACATTTTATTAAAAGCTGATTTTTTTTTGAGATCCTCGAGAAGATAAAAATTTATTTATTTATTTATATTTATTTATTTTATTGTTGAAAAAAAAACGATTAAATTAAATGTTTAAAAATTCAATAAAAATAGAGTTTTAATTCGTAGGTCAAAACATTAGCTAATTTTTTGAGCTTTAACGTGATGGAAAAATAAATTTTGTGCTGTAATATTTTCAGAAGTTATAGCGAAAAAACGTTAACATTTGGCTTATTTTTAATTAATTAAAATTTTAATTAAAAATTCAAAAAAGGGCTCCGAGGTTCATATTCCCAGCACCCAAGGTATACATATACCAAATTTGGTAGCTGCAGGTCGAACGGTCTGGCCTGTACATCGCCAACACAAACACACACACACACACATCGTGCTTTATTATAATTATAATTATAATATAATTGTAATTATAATATAATATAATTATAATAATTATAATTATAATATAAGTAAAGAAGACTATTTTTAAGCATAAAACTTCTACATAAATATGGGTGTGCACAAAAAATTAAACTGCGTTATACTATATTATAATTAAAAAATAAATAAAATCATAAATTTTTCATTAAAATAAAAAATTATTCCAAAATACACTGAAGAGTCAGAAAAACTGTCATAGCAGATCGTATGCAAATGGAAGTGTTAAACCAATCAGTGTATCACGATGCAGTCGAGTCGACATTGGGTATATAAGACAGCGGATGTCTGAGGAGACTATTGCATCGATTCTTGTGGTTATAATGGCAGGTTATCAAGCTTTAAGTATTATTAACGGTGACTAATCGACGATGCACGAGAGAGGAAGCACAGCATTTTCGAAGATGGACCTAACCATTTCTAAAGACCTTGATAGAACGGGATCATCGACATCTGAAAAGAATCGTTACAAGGGATAGACGTTCAAAATTTCCTCAAATAGCTGCGGATTTGAATTCAGGCCCATCAATAAGTGTCAGTATATGCAGCATTCAACGTAACCTATAACCTAATTGTTATGAGCTTTCGCAGCCGAAAACCATCTCATGTACCTTCACAAAACTCTGTGGCACCTTACATGGACCAAAGCCGCCAATGGACTCTTCATGATGGGGAAAACGTTGTCTGGTCTATGGAGTCATGTTTTCAAGTGTATAACGTAGACCGCTGTATACGGATGTGAAGAAAACTCCATGAATCTATGGATTTATCAAGCTTACAAAGAACTGTTCAAGCTGGTGGATGCTCTTTGAGGATAAGAGGTTGGTGCAAATGGTATGAAATGGAACCGTTGATATGTGTAGACTCAACCATGATAGGTCATTGTGGCTTTAACATTCTCTGTGACCCTCTACATGCATTCATATCCTGTATTATTTCTGACGGACATAGACGATTCCAACAGGATAATACGCAACCCCCTAGGTCTGCAGTAGCTACGGAGTGCTTGAGGAACATTCTTCTAAATTTCTTTCCCTCTCTTATCCCCCTCATTATCGTGACATGAATATTGTCGACCATATTTTGAATGTTTTTCAAAGTTCTGCCCTTATGAGGTCTCCATCACTTCTAACTCCAAGTCTTTGTGGATTGTCCTGCAAGAATCATAGCTTTGAACTGTCTACAGAAAATCTTCACAAATTAGTTGATTTTGAGAATTAGGCCACTAGAGAAAGCAACTTGGTCCGCTAGAGGGCGTTGCAGCAATCATGACAGGTATAAATTGTATGAACAGTGGCTTGTCTTCAGCTGGTCCTTCACATCTGTATGTAGTCGGGTGGGCAGAGTTTTAATATTTTTATGTGTTTGTAAGTAAGTTTGTTCTGCAATTTAAATGCAGTCGTTATTAAAAAGTTTTTAGTTATATCTGTGTTTTGAATTAGTTTTGTAGATTTATCATATTTTGGTGCATCAGTCGCGAAGAATGTAGTGATTTGTTTATTGGTTTGCAATGAGTGTAGACGAAGAGTTGAGAGAAATAGAAGAAATAGGGTTATAGTGTGAGCGGCAATTACGAAGTGATTAAAATTGTGAAGGTGAAATTTGTGAGGGAGGTTTCGGACATTGAAGTCTTGCGAGTAAAACTGGAAATTTTGATTAAAATAGAAGCTGAGCTACATATGTTGGACGAAAAAATTCATGGGCAAATTAAATTGACAGAGTTGGAGGAGGAGGTAGAACATGAAATAGAATACAGCGATTCAATTATTAGATGCAAAAGTATAATCCAGCGATTTATCGAAAAATATAAGTGTAGTAGTGGGGATGCGGCTGTGTTTGTTGGACGCGTTAATAGTACAAAGTTGCCTAAAATTGCTTTAAGTACATTTGATAGTAATATTAAAGAGTTTCAGGAGTTTTGGCCATTCTTTTAGGCGGATGTGCATGCTAATGCTTCTTTACTGAAAGTTGAAAAGTTTAATTATCGAAGATCATTGTTGATGGGTGGTGCGGCAAAAACAATTTCTGGCTTAACTTTAACCAATGAAAAGTAAGAGAAAGCAGTTGAGATACTGAAAGATAGGTTTGGGCAGATACAAGCCGTGATCTCATCTTACATGAACACGCTTCTGTCATTACAGCCTATTCTGAAGATAAATGACATCGTGGGATTTCGTAATCTCTATGATGAAATTAACAATAGCATAAGAAGTTTAGACTCATTGGGAACTGTTATGAATTCTCATGGTGACTTTTTGTATCCGATTCTAGATAGAAGCATACCTGTAAAATTGATGTTGTTGTTTAATAGAAGTCAAGTTAAAAAGAAATTGAGGGAATCAGTGGTATCCAAAATGTTAATGTTTTTAAAAAGGAGAGATAGAAGCACGGGAAAGATTGTTTTCGCAGCATACAGAGTTGTTTATTCCTGTTACCAAAAGTAATTTTCCCCCTTTTAAGAAATCCCAATTTGCATCCTTTTATAAAGGTAGTTCTTCCTCGGCAGCGTTAGACGTATCAATAAGTAAATTTTGCAATTTTTGTCCTTAAGAAACCCTTAGCAATGAAGGTTGTAAATTAAACGCGCAGGATAAATACTATAAGTAACTTTATTATCAAAATAAATGTAGGAGATGTTTCCGCAAAGGTTACAAAAGTGTTTTATATTGCAAAATGTATAAAGTGTAAAACCTGTGGGTCACAATCCCACCTGGAGTTTTTTATGTGAGCGTTGAAAGATCTTCGTTGAAAGAGCGTTGTAGCGTTGAAAGATCTTCAAATGAGTCCAAAGACGTAGGTGTTATTCCTTGTTACGAGAGACGATGATCAACACGGAAAAACGAAATAATATATTTTACAAAACAGCGAGAGCCTTTGTATTGGGTTAAAAAATAGCTCGAAGGTTTAGGATCTTAATTGACAATGGTTCCGAAACTAGCTTACTTTTAGAAAATATTGCAGATGAGTTCGGTTTACCTACTCTTTGAGAAACTCAAAATTCACACTTTTGGGTCTCAGTTACCCCGCTTGAGAGAATTAAAGCGAAAGAAAGTTTTATTGGAAGACCCCATCATCGATTCTCATTTAGAATGAAATATCGTGGTGATTGACAAAAATGTTAGTCCAGGTTTAATTCGAAGTCCTTCGGAAGGTATTGTATCTGTTTAGAGGAAAAAGGGATTTTTTTTGTCTCACCAAGTTGGTGAGGAAGCAGATGTAGCTCCTTTGATTGGAAAGGACTTAATAAACAAGGTTTTAACGGGGGAAACTCACAGGCTTTCAGAACTTTTGATGTTATTTGAAACCATATTTGGCTTGGTAATTAACCCAAGCTCTAGAGAAGATGCCTCAAATTGCGCTTTAACAATGTGTACTAGAGTTGAATGCTGTGAGAAGGAAAGGTTATCCGATTTGCTGCATAATTGGTTTCAGTTAGGAAGTCTAGGAATTAGTGATTTGCTTTCAGGGAGGAGTGAAAGCAATGAAAAAATAATTCAAAGGTTTGAGGGAAACGTGTTTTGAGAATGGTCGTTACTTGACGGGTACCTTGTGGAAGCGCGATCCAGTGGATTTGAGAGACAATTTTCGTTTTGCTAAAAGGAAATTTGGTAAAGTGTAAAGAAAATTGGAAAGTGATGACTTTATTCGTAACCAGTTTGAGGAAATAATTAAAATCCAGAGGGAAAATAATATAGACGAGGATTGTGCCGAAGATGAGGCGTGTTACTTCATGCCGTATTGGAGCATGATCAGGAAAGATAAAGGCTCTACACATGTTCGGTTGGTATCTAATTGTTCAAGTTCTAGAAGTGATTTGTCATTAAATGATTATTTGGTCACCATTTAATGACATTTGAACCCGGTCCTAATTTGAATTCAAGTCTATTGGATGTCCTTTTGAAATTTAATGTATTTGAAATAGTTTTTTTGTTGGGATACAGAGAAGGCCTTTTTAATTATTGGAGGCGCTGAACATGATCTCTGTTATTTAAGATTTTTGTCTAATACGAATGATAAAGACTGAGATGATATGGTACTGCAAATGAAAGGCGATTTGTTTGGAAGTAGGTGCTCACCATTTTTGTTGCGAGTCACAATTAGATAGCCTGTTAGAAAGTATCTTGAAAGATACCCGGATTGTGTTAGCATGTTGGATAATGCATTATTTGCTGATGATTTGTATTATGGGGCTGAGCCGGTTCAAAAAGCTTTGAGTTTGTTTTTAGGTGCGGTTTCCAACTTGAAAGAGGCAGGGTTTAACTTGAGAAAGCTATTCAAAAATTCTAAGGAATTGCGAGCATTGTGGACTAAAAATGGATTAAGTGATGGAATTAGGTATGAACAAGATTCTAAGTTGAAAGTTTTGGGTTTAGTGTGAGATTTGGATGAGGGTTGTTTGGGTGATGATGTTGTGTATTTGTTAAATAGCTTAACGTCGGTAAAGAATACAAAGTTGTCGGTGTTTAGTGCTGTTGCTAGGGTGTTTGATCCTTTGGGTTTTATTGGTCCCTTTGTTATGCGCGTTAACAAACTTGTTCAAGAAATCTGGGAAAGAGGTGTTGAATGGGATTCAGAGTTGCCAAATGATTTGAGAAATAAGTGGGAAAGGTGTTGTTGTGAGGTAGGTTGTTAGTCTTTCTTGCGAACAGATGGATATTGTTTTTCTAACTCAAATAAGGATGCTGGTGGAATAGAGATGCATATATTTTGTGACGTTTCGCAGGTGGCATAAGGAGCAGTTACGTATTTTAGGCGGAAAACTTCATCGGGAGAGATTGGTGCATACATTTTTATGGCGAAAAGTAGATTAGCACCGTTGAAAAAATTGAGCTTACCTAGATTGGAGTTAACGAGAGCGTTAGTTAGTGCTAGATTGTGGAACCATTTATCGGTGCTTTTTAAGAATTGGGTGAAAGGAGTTGTTGTGTGGACGGATTCTGAGATTTGTCAGCATTGGATTAAGAGTTCAACGGGGAAATGGAAACAGTTTGGTGCAAATAGAAGGTTTGAAATTCAGAATTTTGTGGGTCTTGATATGTGGTTCCGTTGCCCATGTATGGATTACCTAGCTGATAGGCTGACCAGAGGAATGTCGGCGGGATCACTAAAAAAATGATATGTGGTGGAGTGGACCTCGATGGATGAAATCACTGCAGAACGACTAGCCTCAACAGAAACTCAAGGTTCAAGACGAGAGTATACCTGAAAAAAAAGATCGTTGTCAACACTGCGATTGTTTAAGTTTATCCATTGATTGACATTTCCATTTTTAGTAGTCTTAACAGGCTGCTAAGTGTTACTGCCTATGTGTTGCGGTTTCTTGGAAAATAACCGGGGGAGAAGGAAACAGAGAGGTCCGTTGGTAGCTGCGGAGATCAGCAAAGAAGAAGAATTTAGGGTGAAGCAAGTTCAACGTGAACACTTTGATTCTGAAATAACTCGTCTCAGACGAGATTAGCAGAGACTTGCAAGTTCACGAATAAGGAGTCTTACTCCCTATCTACAGGACGGTCTTCTTCATGTAAAAGGAAATTTAGCACAGAGCAAGTTGACGCAGGAAGAAAAGCATCCAATTCTTCTGCCCAGATCCAAATATTGAGTGAGCACAATCGAGGCTTTCATTTAGGTGTGATTGCTACTTAGTCCAAATTAAGGGAACGATTCTGGATACCAAAGGAGCGACAGTCCTTGCAAAGTGTTTTAAAGAGATGCCTCGCGTGCTGTTTATACAGTGCAAAACATGCAGGGCAACATACAGGACAATTGTTTAGAGACAGGATAGTTGCTTACCCTCCGTTCACTTCTATTGGTACAGATTTTACTGGAGCTATAACTGTGAAGACTACAGCAGGTGTTTTGCAGAAGGTGTATATTGAGCTTTTCACTTGTACTGTGACTCGAGCAGTTCACTTTGAAGTTATTTTTAGTATGAGCGTTAGAAGTTTCATTCTATCGGTGCGTCGATTTATGGCTCGAAGAGGTTGCGTAAAGATATTTTATTCTGATAACACCAAGATTTTTCGAAGGTCATGTTCGAAGGTCAAGTGGTTCAAACACATTATAAGACAACCCGAGTTGAAGAGTTTTATGACCTTTGAAGGTATATCATGGAGATTTATTCCGGAGCATCCTCCATAGTGGGAAGGCTTCTGATAACGATTGATGCGAAGTATTAAAGAACCACTGAGAAAGACGCTTGTAAGACCTTAGAAGAATGATCGATTATCCTAACAGAGATAGATTGCGTGATCAACAATCGACCGATTGCTTACGAAAGTGATGAGTTGGATGAACCAAGAGCTTTAGTGCCTTCCCATTTTTTGTTTCCCGGACATCGAGAACCTAGATTTGTATCGGAATATATTTTTGGACTTGTTTGTATCGATATCGGATCGTGTGACTTTGTGTAGATATAAACTTTTTCAGACGAAATTTTTGAAAGAACTTTGGCTTAAATGGAAAGAACAATATTTGTTAATGCTCAAAAGTGCACATAATCTTTCAAATCCATCATTTTACAACCATATCAAAATTGGAGATATAGTTTAGTTGAAGGAGCATATAAATCACAATTACTCTGGGAGATGGGAGTGATCAGGGGAAGAGACGGATTTGGGCGAGCGTGCATCGTGAAAACATCAAAGAGTAAATTAAGAAGAGCAATGCAGTTGTTGAACCCTTTAAAATTGTATTTTCTGAAGTTTATGTTTATTTGCTTTGTTCTCTACTACAATTGTGTATTTGTGTAATTCGTTTCATGAATTGTTTACTTCGTTTTAGAAATTTGATTCTGAATGTATTTTAGAGGAAAGTGTACACTGCCAGGTACAGGTGGGGAGGTTGCTGACAAATAGGCGACTAGAGGATGCCACTTAGCACACTAGAGGGCTATGCAGTCATTATGATATGTATAAACTGTATGAACATTGGCTTGCCTTCAGCTGGTCCTCCCCATATGTGCGGTTAGGGATAGTTTTAATGGTTTTATGTGTTGTTTGTAAGTAAGTTTGTTCTGTTATTTAAATGCTATAGCTACTAAAGAGGTTTTAGTTATATCTGTGTCTTAAATTAGCTTTGTAGTTTTATCAATTGAATCCATGCCGCACCGTGCTGCGGCATTTCTGCGTTCTTGTGGGGGTTCTACACGATATTAGGCGAAAGAAAGTGACTTCATCATAGTTAGTGTATGTTAGAGTATGTAACTGACTTCATCAGTTTACAGAAGGAGGAGTGTTTTAATGCAAACTAGTTACAGCAGAAAAAGGCCCATATCCGCCACTCCTCATGCGTATGATGTTGCCTAAGCTGAGTTTCTTGTATATAGACAGATGGAAATTGTGGAAAGAAGATATATAATCAGTATCAGTCTTTCAACTGATGTCGAGAGATGACATAGTTAGTATGTGTTAATTACTTTAGTCAAAATGACATGAATACTGTTTTTTCATTTTTTCATTCCTATTATGATTAAATATTTCACAGGCAATGATTAATTTAGACCTCGCATTGAAGGGATGGCTTCGATCTCATGTCGTGGAACTTTTAGTTCTGCTTTCAGGACACCATATCCTGTTGTGTATTCTTAGATGATTACATTGTTTTAGAATCAAAATTTTTATTTTTAAGGATTAATTAAAATATTTGTGCATAAAAGTAGAAAAAAAGCATAAAAAATAGAAAAATGTAAAGAAATATTCAATAAATTGTTTATATTTCAGATTGTCATGTGTAGCACGATTTTTGAAAGATGCCAGTTTGTCAGTTTAGCTATATCGTACTCAGAAGATAGCATAAAAGTTTTATTCAAATGCCTATTCTTAAAGCCACTGCTCTGAAAGTTTTCCCATTTACATGCAATATTGTTTATTATGACTGATTGACTTTTTTTGTGAAAAGGCCAAGTTGTGCCAAACTCGTGTTAATTTAAAATACAAAAAAAATCTGATTAAAAACAGTAAGGAGATATAAAGTTAAAAGAACAAAATGAAAATAAATGCTTCGCATGAAAAATATATCAAGTAAAAATGAAAACACATTAACACGGCAAGGCTCGCCTATTATATTTTTCAAATTTAGATAATTTCTTCCAACATATTTTCTTTTTAGAAAATGGTACTTAGAACATTTACATATGACAAGCCGAACATAAATTATGGTGCTACATCTTGAACAAATTGAAGCCGTATCCGAATGAAGTAAATGCTGGTGAAAAAATAAATATGACATTTTCAAAGCCTTTTGTTAATCTGACACTCAATCTACGAATTTGAAAGTCAGCCTTAAAACCAGAAATTGCTGGATGGATGTAATGGAATTTGTCATGAAGCTGCAAGTACAAAATATGTTGCCATATACGGAGCGAACATTGCCTTGAAATTTTAACTAAGTTTGGAAACGGGACAAATTTTTCTACATATGAGCTAACTGTTTTTACAATAATATCAGCTTGCTCGTTTTCAGGGGTAACAACATATCCAGGAATCCAACAAAACATAATGTTGAAAATTACTATCCAGCAGTTTGAAATATAATATTGCATATAAATAATCAAAAAAACACAGACGCTCACCCTATTTTTGATTTGCAAAGTTTAAGAAAAGCAAACTTTAAGAACTCTGTCAATTACAGAGGCATTTATTTCAAAATTCCTCGTCAAACTTCAAAGTATCGATTTATACATTTTGTAGAAAGATGCAAGTTGTCGTGTTTTCTAAAACAACATCATTTTTCCTCTCGATAAAAGGGAAAAGTAAAGAAGGCAACTGTATTAATAAAGAATAACAGTAAGAAAAATATCCTCCTATTCATGAAACGGAGCGAACGGCCATGAGTCAAGGATTCTCCCCACCGGCCACTCCTGCTCTGCCGGTGGGTGGAGGCGCAGCGAATTTTCTCCCTATTCTCATGTTTTAAAACTCTTATTTGAGAAATTTTGAAATAAAAAGAAAAGAAGAAGAAAAAACCGCATCCTTCCCTCTCTTTCACCTTCCAACATCTTCCCACATCCGCACGAGAAGAGCACAAAAAAGCCACGACACCGCAAGCGATTTTTGAAGTGTTGTTTCTGAAAATGCTCTTCCTCAACTCCTTCAAAAAATTCGCCACGTTCGATCATTCGGTTCTACCACTGCTCCACAATATTATCACCTACCCTCTTCAGATTTCTTTTTTTTATCTTCCTGGATATGGAGCTGGAAGGGGGAAGTCTTTTCAAAATTGTGCGATGATTTGAGGAAAGAAGAAGTAAAAGCAGACCTTCCTAGAGGGTGATATATCTATAAAAAAGAATCCCCAGGGAACAAGAGAAATCTCTGCCCTAGACCTTCAATTTTATATCGAAATTTGGGAGGAGAACAGGAAAAAGAATCCATCAGATTATGTTTGATGACACCTGAGGGTAATTTTGGAAGTTTTCAGCGATAAATAAAATATTTATTGAATTGGAAGGCAGCTAGATCGTTCGGAGCTTCCAGAGAATATAAATCCATAAAATAACGTGACAGCCTAGAAATAACTTTTCCCTCTTGAATTCTGAACGAGTTGTATATTTTTACCATTCAACTGGTTCAATCACAAATTTATTGTACGGGTTCGAAGAACAGAATAAAAGCCAGTAAATGGATCTAGATTAAAAATATTAACTCTTTTTCCATCGAGTCTGTATTCGTGCGGACGAAAAAGCAACTCTAGATATTTTGTAGCGCTTTCAGCGAATTTCTTACCTCTAATTTAAAATGATTGCACACACAATTTAGAGTATAATATTTTCATATTCACACACTTTTTCAAACTTTAAAACTAACCTCGATATTTGAAATCTATGCTGAGTTTCTTAAAACTATCAACAATTATCGCCGCGCATCGAATCTCCGTCCCGAACAACTTGCGACCGGGAGTCGATTCGGCAGTTAAGAGTGACAGTCATCTTTGGAGTGCGAAGGGTTAAGTATTTATCGACAATTCGTCGGATTTCAAGTTACTGAGATGAGCAGCAGAGAATATTTAGGGCATTAAAGATAAAAATTTGGTAAAAATGGACTCTACATTTTGTAAACAAAGAACATATTTTGTTGAATACTTAAAATATGAATACAATGTGTACTGTTTAAAGTCTCCGGTATAAAAATAATGGTATTTTTTAAAGTTGATCTCTTAAAAATGATTGTACAATTTATATTTTTACTGTTTTTTTTAGAAAAGAAGCAATAAAATAGAATTTTGTAATTCATATATTTATTTAAAATTTTATTCAATGACTATCTCATCCAGTGACAATTTCTGTTGTAAATCATGAAAACCACCTAGTCGGATTTTCTAAACTACCTTCAAAGTTGATAACAATCATTAAAAATTTGTCGTTTGCTATCAATAACTATACTAAGTTTATAGTGCTGACTAGCAATGAATAGTCTAGAGTTCGATTGAGTACAATAGCATTTCACACCTTAGATGATGATATAATTGCATCTTCTTTATCTTTAAATGCTTCATTTTTAATTCCTCGAATTGAAAAAAAAGGGAACGACGTGAAAAAAGAGAACTGTAATAACGTGTTAATTTTAATTTGATGAACTTCTTCTTGCGTGGCACGCGCCACTGCTAACGAAGCAGTAGCCTGAACCCATTTCATTCAGTACAATACTACAATACATCAGAGTCACCCAAGGATCTTTTTGAGAATCGTTTCATTTGAAACATATTCTCTCTTGACTATATTCTGCAACTATGAGTATTGGAGGAACATTATTGATAAAAATGGGTCTCTTCTGTCCATAGATGTTCCATGGCCAAGCATTGGCCCTTTATTTCCATTACAGAACGAAAAATTACTGAACGAAAGCTTCTGATTACAGTAAATTAACACCCCTCAAGGGCGATTAGGTGAGTACGGGTGTTTCAATCCCAAGATTCCCAGGGATCTCTTCTTTCTTTATATTTACGCTCCCCTTAGTCTTCTACTTTCTGCTGTGCTTTCCCTCGATAGCAAGCGAGGGAGCTCTCCATGAGAAGCTGCCGCCGCTCTGTTTGCTTCTTGCTTCTCATGGACATCCCAAGTCCCCACGTGTCGGGCGTGCATTGCAACCCATTAGATAGAAGGGGGTGCACTGTGGTCCCCAGTGTATCAATCGGCTGGTACCTAATCACATGAATGGCTAGTCTGTTAGGGATCAAGTGAATGGATTAATCCTTGGGCTTGGCGTTAAGAATGATCATTGTCCCCAGGTGTAACTGTCAGTTTATAGGTACCGATTAGCACAAGGGTAAGTAACGAAGGTTGGAAATATCTAGAGCCGGTGTCTGCCTTCCCTTGCTGGGCTCCGTAGTGAATGATGCCGAATCTTGTTTTATATCATATGCTCTCCTGTGAAAATATCCTTTCAGCGGACAAAAATTACTTAAATCTGCTCTTAATCGCGATCAATTTGATAAATATTTTGTGATAAAACAGATTTCTGAAAAAGAAACTCTTTATAACTTTTTCCCATTTCTCCTACAAAAGGCAATTTCTACGACCATCGGTGAGTTTTATATGTTAAGAAAATGGGTTCCAGACACTTACTAATAGACACTGATTCAAAAAAAAATCCAACCAGTTTATAAAATTGAAAGCAATTTCACGCTTACTTCTTAATGTGAATCTTCATTTGTCTCTGAACTTCTCAAAGGGTGTCATGACCTGCTGAGAACTATATAGCGTTCCCTTTGAAGCGATATATGTTGAATTAAAGAAGTAAAGTGTGACTGAAGTTGACCAAATAAAAACCCATTGTGGACCCGACGTGATGGGAAAATTATATTTACCGAGCATTACATAATGACCTTTCCCAATCCTAAGTTACTGGAACATATATATATATATATATATATATATATATATATATATGAAGTTTATATCAAACTACCAGTCAGGCAATATCTATCGTACCCACAAAGATGCTTTCAGTGCCAGAGCTTTGGACATTCAAAAGTTAATTGCCGTGGGGCACTTACTTGCGCTCGATGTATCGAAAAAGAGGGTGACAGCCAGAAGTGTAGGGCACATGAAAAAGACATGAACTGCAGCGGAGACCTTCCCTCTTATGACCGAACTTGCCCCTGCTAGAAACTGGATGGACATGTCACAGGTGTAAAAATAAAGGGCAATCGAACACACTCTAAAAACAGACGTAGAATCTCAGACGCCTACGCCTAGTGTACACAAACGCAAAACAACAACAACTTTTAGTCAAACTTTAAATACGAAAATTGTTTGAAACAAACAGTTAAAATTAGCCCTTTTGAAAAAACATCAGATTCCGATTCAGATCAGTCAAAAAAAGATGTTCCAGAAATCCTTAAGATGAAACCATCGAAATAAAAAAAGTCCCAAAGAAAAAACTAAAAAACTCAAAGGTATTAAAGCTAGATACACATGCTTATCGTAAGTTGATCTACCGATAAAACTAAAAAAATCTTCCTCACAAAATTCAGTCACCCTTGAGAAGGCGACAAAAAGCATTGTCCACAAAAATTTAACGTCTGTATTCGGGGACAAAATAAGTAGCCCAGATATGAAATTGCATCCATCAGAGTATGAAGATGAACTGGAATGGAGTTTCGAATTTGAGGCAACTTTAACTAATGCTTTAAATTACTCTCTCCCCAAAAAGCTTTTTTAATTGCTACCTTCCTCTCATGGAATTGTCATGACCTTCGGTTCAAACTTCAGGATATCCAGTCCATTTTCAACCAATTTCATCATATCTGTTTTGATGTTCAAGAGACCTTTTTCTCGCCTAATATTCCCATTAAATTACGTGGTTATAACTGTGTTAGAAGAGATGCAGGCACCGAATCTCAAAGTTCTGGAGGAGTCTGTATCTTCACTTCAAATCTTCATCAGAACACACTTCTTATTTTACAAACATCTGTTCAGATTATGGTGGGCAAATTCATATGCGATTTTTGTTTATAATTTCATGCATTCATCTTCCGCCTCAACCTATCCTACGTCCACAACATCTCGACACCTTAGAGGACCAGCTTCTTACGCCATTTATTATAACAAGCAATTTCATGTACTTTATGGGTTTTGAATTGTACAAACTCTCGTGGGCAACAGATCGAATACTTTCTTATAACGTCTCTTTCTGCTCAATAATGACGAGAAAACTTACTTCCACGTGCCCGCATGTAGCTTTCAATGCCTTGACTTAGCTTTATACTCCCCTGAACTACTAACAATGCTGAATTTGACAGTTGGGACTAAATTGCACAATAGCGAGCACTTTCCTCAATTACAAAGGGCGGTAAATAAATTGATAGCCTGGTGCAATAACAATGGTCACACTATCACCCCAGAGAATAGTAACTGTTTGCACTTCTGTCGCAAAAGAAGCATTTATCAGGATCTCATCATTCAAATAAAAGGTACTCCTATTCCTGTAGCGAATGAAGTATGGTTCTTGGGAGTGATTTCCGATCCGTTTCTTATAATGAGTACATTGCTATCTATCCTTTAGGTTTTAAATTACTTTTTTCTTTTCAAAACAAACTTTCATTACTTCACGTAAACCCAGGTAAAATATCTGATCGTTTTGGCTAGTGGCTCTCTACATCCTTTTGAAAGTACACTTTAACCGTATCACTCCAGCAACTTCGTTCATTAAATGTTCTGAAGTATGACGAATTTTAAATTTTTATTTAATAAAATATTTAAAAAAATATTCTTGAGATTATGTTTCATTTTTTTTTTTTGAAAAAAAAAAGAGAGATCCTATCGTTTATCACTAAAAATTTGTGAGTTATAAAATTTGGCACAATTTCATAAAAATTATGATTTTGTATCACTTCATTGCTTATCTTGGAGCTTCATAAGACTGATTGGCCTAAAAATAATTAAAGTTTTAACTGTCCTAAAATAGTGATTTTCAATTCTATATATCATAAACAGATTTTGTCACAGAAGATTTCCTTTGATAATTTTAAAGTTAGAAATATCGAAGGAGTTTAGACTTCATTATTTTTGGGTAGTATATTTATTGATTGAACAAAATATTATTTTTTACATAATTTAAACTATTTCGAAAATAAAACTAAAAACTGAATTTTATAATGAATCAGATGCATTTTTATTTCATTATATCATATATATTTCTAAAACATCTGTAGTAAACATTGGACTTCAATGAGGATTATTCTTTTTTTTTTTTGTACTTATAATTTTAAAAAAAAGTATTTGATTTTTTTTTTGCAAAAAAAAGTTTTTGTATCAGTTGTACATTAATCATTCTATATCAAATTGAAAGTTTAGGGTAGATAACATAGGTGTGGGAGAAAGTCACAGGTTTAAATAATACAATGAACAGAACAGTGCAAACAATATGATTATAAAGATGGGAGCTTAAATTATTTTACTGAAGGAGTTACAGTTAAACATTATATTTAACTGAAAATATTAGCTACTGTTAACTCCTGTGAGCTAGATTGCTAAAGGCAGCTAATATTGAATATTCATTTTAATTATCATTTTTCCTTCGAAATTATATTTTAAAAAACGTGGCTCTAATAAAAGTGAAGTTAAAAGTGCAGTGCCTATCACTCTTTTACTGCTGTTGCATATATCAGGTACTATACTCGAAATTATAATAATTGTAAAAGCATTAGTAGTTTCCCAATGAATATTATTTTTTATATATATTTATATTATTTTTCTTGCTACGAAACCTTGCGGCATGTCGAAATGCAGGTCTAAATAGAAGAAGCTGAAGCAAATTTCTCTGATAAAAGCACTGGCAGGGTCCTGGATTCATCGTCGATTTAAAAAAAAAATGATATTTTGGCCTATAAGGGGGGGATTGAGCTGCATTGTAAACAATTTGAATATAATTTGAAATTTTAAAAATGCTTCTTCGTACATAATTGCACATGAAGCAATGTTTCTTTGAATTACTAATACTGTGACATAAGCAACTTACCACCGAATGTTATTTGCAAAACTCTTCCATTTGAAAATAATTACTTAAGACGGGGTCGTCTTGCTGCTGCATATGCAAAATTACGAATTAATTATGCACTTCGAAGAGAGTAGATTTTATACTAAAATCTTAATATGTGGGCAAATATTCTGTATTTAGATTACTAGTATGCAGAAAACTAAAAATATTACGACTGCAATTATTGAACAAGCAATACCAAATGCACATGTAGTTTAATAATTTAAATCTTGATAGAAAAGTTGTAGTTAATTTGACACAAAAAGTGTATAAAATATTATTACAACAGAATCTCAGCAAAAATGCGGACAATTTTTCCTTTTTCTGAAATTGAATTAAGTTCTCATCCAGGATTATATAAAAAAATGAACAGTTAAAAAATTATAAGCTACAGTTCTGTACTATACTTCTTCTAATACTTTTTTATTTTATTTTATTTATATAACTATTTTTTTACTTGGCAGTTTCTTATTTGCATTAATATTTTTGATTCACTTTTTTTCACTACTTCTATGAGTAACGTTTTAATATCCCAAATACTACATTTTTTTAAATATTTAGTGCTTCTATTTCTATACCATCAAATTCTAGTAAAAATATAATTGTTCACAAAAAAATAGTGAAACGTATGAGGAAACACAGTTGAGATTTGAAAAGAGAAAGCATTATACTATTCTACTATTTAATTAGGTTCAAACTATAACTGATTGAATTGCACAAACTTTCCCTTCTGTAAAGAAAAACTACTCTCAATGACAGAAGAGGAAGCATAAACTCAACTATTTTTTATAGAAATAAATAATCATTTATTGTTTTCCTCTGTAACTGATTTCCTGTAAACACTTGCCCTCTGTTACATTATTGCGATCGTTTGCAAAGTGTATCAAAATAGAATGCCACTTGTTTCACCTCCATCCTAAATGTTCTTCTTATTAACTGTTTATGGTCACAATTAAGAGGAAAGAAAGGTAGAAAAACCCGCCGACACCCTTCCGGAGTGCAAGAAATGACTTCTCCGAGACACGATTGCCACTTGCCGGAGATTCGACGTTGAAGCGATGGGAATGTGGTCTCTTTTTTAGACTCCTGTCAGAATAGGCGGAAAAGGGGAAAATCCATAACCGTGAAAGCCCAATGTCAAGGGGAAAGATAAGGATGATAAAGGTGGTAATTGTTATTTGGATGAGGTGTATTTATTTTGATGATTTTGTTGTAAATCTGATGACATTTAATATCTAGATGGCACCCCTTTTGACGACGTTCAAATTATTTCTCTAATCTTGCTGTACTCAATGAGCCCAAAGAAAATTTATTTGAATGCCGTTTTATGTCAAGTACAACTTAAATAAAAATGGTAGAAAATTTTTTACTTCATTGTAAAATCGGAATGTCTGTTTGAACAGCTTTTGGAATGCTTTTGACAAGACTATTTTTCTTAAATGTTGAGTGACAGATAAAAATAAATAAAAAAAAACAAAAATATCAAAAAAAATGATATCTGCAAAATGTCTAGGAATGTTCTGAGTTTAAACAATGAACAATATTCTGCTTAAAGAATTATTAGCATTGTATGAAATATTTTACTGCCAAGCATTTCTGTTGTTAAACTTTTAATTTTTGGAAATTTTATTTATAATAGCCATTTATGTTGATGACTGTTTTTTAAATTAATTTCAATCAATCTAAATTTAATGCTAGCGTTATCATCAAATTTTTTAGACAGAAAGGCTATATGAAAAAGTCAAACAGATGAGAAAATACGCAATGAATAAATATTAATTCTTTTTGCCTTATTTTAATATAAATGCTATGAAATGCAATTTTATGATTTCTGAAAGTAATCTTTCAATAGGGAAGTTTACCTTGTAAGCATCTGTATTGTATTTGAGAATTTGAAATGAAATATGCCATTTCCAGCATCTAGTATTTAATATTCATAATTCAAACAAATTTTTAAGTCCTGTAATAAAAAAAAACAATTTTGTGTAATTGAGATATATGTCATAATAATCGATAAGGTATATGTAGTTACATAATTTTATTAATGTAAATTTTAGTAAGGTCATTTCATTGGGCACTTATGGGAATATTACCTAGTATATAAAATGTGTCCTAACTTTCGCTGATTATTAATATTATTTTTTCCGTGATGGAATTGTACTTTATTCCTTTTAAATGAAGGTTCCTTGTGCCTCTACATCTCAGTAAATTTATTCCACCTCTGCATCTGTGAAAGCTACTGTTGGAACGGGTATCGACTCCCCTGTCATGCACTGAATTATCTCTTTTGAACTCTAGAAACGAACTCATTTTATTTTCGTCATCAACTTTGGAAACAACTAGAAATCGGAAGGCTAATAGTCAGGAGAATAGAGAAGTTAGCAATGGAATGCAATTCTGACATTCGTCAAAAAATTCTTGGATAAGGTATGATTAATGTGCTGGAGCATGACTATAGTAGAATTGCCAGCTCAATGTAGTGCTCATGACTATAGAAGGATTCAAAGCTGTAGATTTCTGCGTCAAATTGCACCATCATCAGTGAAGAATTTGTTGGTAGACAGTCTTTTCTGACTTCTTATCTATGTGATGCATTCTCCTGTATACTTGATTCCGTACACGAAAGAACACCATTTGCATTATCTTGCTTTTGCTTGTCACTTTTTGCTAGTTTTTTTTAATACCTTGAGAGCTCGGTGCGCTTCCAATGCGTCTTGATTTCTACCTTGCGTCTTGATTAGCGTCTTGATTTCTACCACTCAAGACTCACTTCTAGTTATCATGATGCTCAGTGACTAACCTTAGTGTATTAATGAAAGAAATCCAAATAAGTTGTAATCGAATGAACATTTAAAAATTTAAAAAAATTCTAGTTCTTTTATTTACTTTAGGCAATATAAATAAAGAATGAAAAACAAGGTTATAATTCAGAATTTTTTATAATACAATTGATATAAAATACAAAAAAGAAAGAAGTCTCCCAATAAAGATAAATAAACTACTGTCAAATATGTTACTGAACAAAAACCTGATTAAAGCCTTGTGACATATACGGTACTGAACATAAAAAAATTACTGAGTCATAGAGAGGTATGCTCCATTTATTGTTGCCCTGTAAGATATAATTCGAACAAAATGTTCCTAGGATTGGCAGAATTAAAAATCCACAGGCTGAACTTTAGTATTAGAACCTGGCGAAATTTCCTTTCATTCCCACCAGGAACGGCTTCACTTACGTTGATATTGGTGCAGAAGAGCATTAGAGCATCTACTAGAAGATGGGACATGTTATCAAACGCGATTAAACAAACCTTTTACAACCATGTCTCTATTAAGGCTTTCGTGACTTTTCCTATTAAAAAATATATTTCAAATCATCATTTATTCAAGGTTTTAAACTACTAAAAATAAGATTTTACAACTCATCGAATTTCGTTATAAGACTATTTAAATCATCAGGCGTGAACCTGTATGAGTTTAATCACAAATAACCTTTGAATTCTTGAAACAAGATGAACATTGTTGAAAGCAATAGACCATTGCCACTAATCACTGGTCGAATTGTATAATTTCAAGTCCTACTATGATTTAGTTGAGCCGAAGTTTCAACTTTCTTCATTAAAAGGGTCTGAAAGCTCCAGACCATACGTATTTTCTTCTGGAAACCACTTTGATCTGAATTGTACCAGTGAATGGATGATTTGTTGTATTTGGATATATTGGATGCAACTGAGCAGCAGCTTCTTCACTCCAGATGTATAGTGACTCCAGCCCTTATGTATCTCTTTCTGAAAACCAGTTTGATTTGAATTGTACCAGGTGCCTGATTATTTATTGTACTTGGACATATGTCGGCAATGAAACTAGAGACTGCTATTCCTGGTTGAGCTGTATTATGCGTAACAAAATTCCTGTGGGGGGGTTGTGGCACTATGTTGTACCAGTTTTTTAATTTCTATACTCAAGTGATAGATGTTGTGAAAGTCATAATTTGAAATAATGTATTCCAAAGCCCAAATACGTAGTTATTCGTCATGAAATGAGAATATACGTTATGAGCAACCTGCTTCTATTTTGACTTCTTTGACATGCTCTTCTTTGACATTGTACTACTAGGAAAGAGTACCTGAACCTGAACGACTTTTGTACTGTAGCTAAATTCAACTTTTTAGTTCTTCCTAACTTCCTGCAGCCAACTGCTCGTTGCTTGTCTTCTTCCGAAATAACACATCGCAGTTTCTTTCTATTAGAACTTGGGTGATAGGCTGATGATCTAATGCTGCTTCATCTTCACTGTCTCCTTTTCATTACATGATTTACCCTCAAAGTATCCAAATTCGTCAATTACAAAGTTTTCAACGCTTCATGATGTAATCATAGCTTTAATTAGTCCTAAATTGGGTGGTATAAAAATTCTTTCGGTCCTAAAATATTTACGTAAATAATACAAATATATTTAATAGAATCGATATTATTAATGTAAATTAATATACACTATTAAATTTTTTTAATTAAAATAAATATTTCTCTCAAGTCTTGAGGTAATTCAAACACAGATAATTTTGTTGTGTACAATATTGACATTTTCTATTCGTTTTCTTTTAAAATTTTTAAACTTTTTCTCCAATTTTATGTTTAAAACTAAATAATTTTACGCCATTGGGCAAAGATAATTAATTTCCTAGTAAATTTTATTTCAACTCGTATTTAAACTTTCCCCATTGACAAACCTATTAAACTATTTCATTAACAATAGATGATAAAAAAAAGCAAAAAGTGCCAGTTTCAATGGCTTAAATAAATTTTTTTGACTGAATAGATGAAAATAGAACCTAAAAAACAATTTAACTGAAAATTCAATGATACAGTTTTTTTAAATATAGATAAAATTTATTGTGAAGTAATTCATATTAAGAAAAAAGTTAATTATATTGAAAATATTAAAATATTCAATGATAAAAGTTTCACAAATTGCTTTAACAGGACTGAACTGTTATAAAAATATTTCCCGGTTAAAAAAAGTCAGCATGTGTCCTCTAAGTACACTGATGGAAAAAAAAAGAAAAGAACATTCGTACACTTCAGTCTCCTGAGTTTTCCTTTCTATTCATTCATTTAACACACTGGAGAACTCGCTTAATCATTTGTTTTTAGAGCATCAATTAGTTATGAGTATTCCATAAGTGAAATTCGAAGCGGTATTTGATTTCCCATTCCGAAAAGTTATACCTTTGGCAATCTTTAATTATTAGTTTTTGCCTCCCGGGGAAATCCAAGTGATCTACTGTGTGCTATTGAGTTAGTAAGCACGTTTTCATCAATTTCCTCTTCATCAGGGAACTTTCAGGGGGAAAAATATAGTATACCCCTCTTACGTTTCTTCTAAGCTTGCTGAAAAGCCTCAACACCGCAACCCTTTTCCTATAAGGTGGTTTTTGGAAACGTTGGGCAACCACTTCAGAAAATCTGCCATGTTCGATACTTTTTATTTTCTCTTTTCGTTCTCCCATCCTTTACCTTTGCTGCAAAACCCATCACCTATCTTCTTCCGGTTTTATTTTTATTTTTGGGTGCTGTGCTGGGAGAAGACCAGGGGATGGAGGGGATTCTCTTTAAAAATGGTCTGTAAGGTGCCGGGAAAAAAAAGAAAAATGGATTGCCAGATAGGAGGGAGAAGAGAAGAGAAAAAATGTCTTCCCGAGGGTGACACAGTAAAAGATACCCGCACCGAATAAAAAAGAATTCTTCTGTACAGAGCAACCAATTTTATATCGAAATTTATGAAGAGAACATGAAAAAAAGGAGGAAAAAAGATAAATCAAAATATGTTTTTGATGACTTGGCGGGGATGTTCTGGGACTTGTCCATGAATTCTGATAAATGAAATATTTATAGATTTGGTAAAAAGGAAATTGAACAAAAATTCTTAAAATCCGGAGCTCACTCAAGAAAAATGGTTTTCAATCAAAGAATTTTTATTTTATTTTTTGTTATATAACGTGAACAATATTTTATCTTTTACTTAAGGTTTTTGAAATAAAAATTGCTTGTCAAGATGCATAATTGCTCAAATCACACCGATAAGCCTGAGACATTAATAGGAACAAACTATCCAGCACTTAATTTGACACTTTCTGGTACTCTAAATAGAGGTTTGTTTTATTTTTATTATATTAGCGTCCAGTTTTAATACAACACCAGGGCTATTTTGGGACGAACCACGCAATTTTGAACTCGCTCAAATGTCGAAGAGGGCACCTGAGCTAGCAACCCTTCTCTAAACTTCCTCAACATGGAGAGATTATTTGGGACTAATGGATTTAACTTAACAGAGTAAGTTTCTGGTGGAGAATGGTCAACCTCAAATCATTTCTGTCACATTGACGAGAATTAACCCCATGCGGGTGGCTTTTCATCCCAGCTTTATGAACCCCCTTGGGAGATGTCTAAGAAAACGGAAGCAATCTTAACTGAAAAAAAATACATGGATTCTTCACTTTAGTTTAGAAATGTGCCTTAATGCATCAATTGCCCTTAGCTTTGAATTGTTATTCATTTTTATTTTATTTGTAGAACTGTTATTAAATCTATAAATTAAAAATTTATTTATTATTACTAGTTTATTTATATATAGCTAGAAGGCCAAAAAAGTGTTCCAGATGCTTCGTAAACGTAAAAAAAATCGGGTAGGGAGCTATATACATACCAAACAATTTGTTTTTCATTATTTTTCTAAACAATTCCAAAATACTTCAAAAGGTTAATACTATGAAAAAGAAATTACTACGGGTAATTATCGATGGAAACGAGGATGTTGTGATCTGTTGTCCTGTTATGGCAAAAAAATTTTCATCAATCAACTATGAAGAGGTAATTAGGCTGTCAATGTAACAAATATGGTGCCGTTGTTCAACTTCTTTCCTTAAAAAGTAAATAATTATTTTTCTGCAGATATAAATGCCAGCTTCGTATATAGAGTTATAGAGTTTTTGAGACAAGTATTAGGGAAAAAAATGAAGATTGGCAGATACATCTTCAACATCTTCATGACTGAAGTAAAAAAAAATGTTATTTAAAAGCAATAGGTATTACAATTGAAATTATATGTAGTTCTTTCAGCTGCAGTTTACAGACGCCTAAAATTCTTAAGTGAATCAGAATAAACGGGAGAAGGAATTTATTTGAGCAATTGATGTTTGTTTTCTCTTTTTTTCTGCGTCATTTTATCGTCAAACAGAATTTATCGCTAACATTTCTGTTTTATCTATCCGTATTATTACGAACTTAAAAAATGATGTGTCATCCTATTGCTGTTTCCTCTTTCCTTATAATGTCATTTCTATGGTTCCTTCCTCCCCTCTCCAATATCTTTCTCTGCAGTAAAATGTATGAAAACTCACGATGGAAGTGGATTCTACCTGCGGTAGCATTTGACGCGAGTTGGCATATTACCGTGGAGTCATACTGACATCCAGGCAGTTAAAAATTTTTTTTTAAGTAGTTCATATTTTTTCTGAGATGTGTTTTTGACAACAGAGCTATTAAGAACGCACCAAATGTAGATCATTATAGGAGTTTCTTCTTATGAAACGTTATATCTTTTAGATATCTTCTCTCATAACCTATTGTATCACTTCCATTTGCACATAACTACATACACAGCTCAAAACAATTAGGGGAGCAAGCAAAAAATCAAGAAACCCGTACGAGACAGCCACGTATTGGCATACAATGGGTAATACATGCGTATCCATGCGCAATATAGAGAAAAAAATAAAACAACGTAGAATTAAGCTTTAATTCTTTGAAAATATGGAAAAAACATGAAAAGATGATTTAGGGCAACAATTTGGTTACATGTAAACGACAAAAAAGGCTCTGAATTGACATGATGCATGAGTTTTAATAGGGCGTGTGGTCTCCTCGAACAGCTAAGATTGCTGCATACCTGTTTGCCATGGATGCGATGAGGTTATCGATCAGACTTTGGGGAATACTGTTCCATTCCTCAAGAAGTGCAATCTCCAAGTCTGGGACAGTCACAGGCGGTCTTGGCCACGCAGCAATGCGTCGTCTGAGCATGTCCCAAACATGCTCGACTGGATTCAGGTCAGGAGAGCACGCTGGCCATTCCATACGCTGTATTGTTTCAGCTTCCAGCATGTTCTCCACCAGACGAGCTCAATGTGGTCGGGCATTATCATCCTAGAAAATAAAGGAATCGCCAATGGTTCCAGCGTAAGGGATGACATGAGATCGCAGTATCTCGTCTGCATACCTGCGGCCCGTCAAAGGGCCATTCCGAATGATATGCAGGTCCGTACGTCCGCCTCTGCGGATTCCACCCCATACCATCCAACCAGCTCGTCTGTATTGTGAACTTTCAAGAAAGAATGCGGGGTTATTTCGAGTGCCCCTCTCCCGCCATGCCAGAACACGTCGTGTCACACTCCTGAATCGGGACTCGTCTGTAAACAGCAATTGGCTCCAATCATGTTGCTGCGAATCTCGATGTTCAGCAGCCCATCTTCTTCGGGCCGTACGGTGGCGTGGGGTCAACGGAATGCAGACCATTGGCCTACAGTAAGTAATAGGCTTTATGCACGTAGGTGCATAAAGCCTATTACTTACTGTTTGGCTGGCCACCATTCGTCCTGTTGCCAAGAACAATTGTCTTTGCAGCTGAGTAGCATTCTCTGTTCTGTTTCGACGGACTGTGAACCGTATATACCAGTAATCAGCGTGGCCGACCTTGCCCTGGTCGACGTCTAACATTTCCTGTTTCTTGGAATCGATTGGATAGCCCTGCAACAACACTTCTGGCGACTCCAACAGCGTCCGCGACACTCCGTTTTTGGCCTAATTCCAGTCGGCCTATGACACGCCATGGTATGGATTCCGGTAAATAACGTTGTTCAGTCATTTTCATAAGCTTGTCTCAAAAACAGAAAAACTGCGCAATCTGTTTTCACAGTTACGGCAATAAAACAGACATTACTGCAACATCCCGATTTCTGGCGTTATCTCCTTTTTCTGGTTTTTGACGTCATGAACTTTGATTTGCATATAAAGTTTTCTTCTTCCGTTTCCTGGCAGGCTGTAATTTATGGATGATTCATTTTATGTTACTTATTGCTAGACAGTTTTTCGTAATTCTGTTAAAACCATGTACTCCCCTAATTGTTCTGAGCAGTGTACATATAATGAAGGAAAACAGGAATTTAAAACTGTATGGAGAATCAGAAAAGCTTCAAATTCTTATAAAGAACTAAAACAGAAGAGAAAAAAGGCAAGAAGAGCAATGAACTAACGAAGAACATTTGGTTTGCATAAAGTTGTCATTAATTGATCTTCTGTCAGAGTAAAATCATCTTTATCCTTTGAAATTTATCTACATTACAATTTTCTTTTCAACATAAAGAAACGGATTGTTGCAATTGTATCTCTGGAGCAATGTAGTATTTTTATTTGGTTTCCCCCCTTACTTTTAGATTTTTAAATAGAGTTAGAACAAAGAGTATTCTCCACCCGCCTTTAAATTTCTTTTAGTTATGGCGTAGCGAGGTTAAATGGGCACAGAGTAAAACATGCAATTTTAAACTCTTACTTGTTGCTATAAGCCACCTAAATATTCACAACGATGCTGCTGAGCATTTTGTATTTATACGGTTCAAAATGATAAACTGTTTTGGTCTCTTCATCAATCATATTTGGTTTTAAAACATTCGTAAAGGCAGTAAAATTCTAGAGCCGGGATAGTCTGGCTGATAGAGTGTTGGATTCGCACCCCTTGGGTTATGAATTCAAATTCCACCGGTCGAAAACCCTCCTTGTGCATGGTGGCTGGTGCACGGATAAATCGATCGTAGCCACAAAGCCCTCCAAGTTGATATACTGGATCAGAGGCTATCTTGTCTGATTGGAGCTTAAATTATGGTCTGTGAATGGGTAAATGAAATGTAAGAATGAAGTCTGTCCTGTGAAAAGATTGGTGATATAGGAGTTACTAAGACGCAGTCTTGGAGCTAGATGGTGCTACTGAGACAAAGATGCTAAAAATCGCAGACTTGTTCAGAGAGTTTGTATACAAGTGCCATAAGCAACAATAACATTAGAATTCTTCTTACTGTCATCCTAAGACTACCCTCACTGACTTTTAGACCATTTTCATCAAGTGTCTGGAAAGTAATAGAAAGAATTGTTTTCCTTATTTGGCACTCAAATCTCATAATATTTTGTTCCTTCTTTGGAATCGTCATCATAGAGCAGGCTAGTTGCATTCTATCAGTAAAATCCTGGATTTTTTAGACTTCAAGAAAGAGCATGCCGTTTCCAGTATAATGTAATTATTGAATACCGACAAAGAAACCAAACAAAAATATTCGCTAGTGCAAACTTAGTCCAATGAAAAACACAGTTCTTTTCAGCAGTTTCATTCAAAATAAATTGAATGTGATATTTTTACAAATATGTCTGCACTTTTGAAGAATTAATTTTTCTTGTAATTAAGAAGAAAAATTAATATTAATTCACAATAATTGACTTTTTCTTTTCTTTTCTTATAATATTATGATATATAAAATTAATTTCATGGTACGTATTTTTACATGGTAGTCAATGACAAATTATAATAAAACAATAAAAAATTATATGTATAAATTATCCTAAATTTAAAATAGCATTTAATTAAAACTAAAAAAAATCCAAAAATTCAAGGACTGGTGGCAACCGAAGAACAAACCTTTGAGGAGTCTTTATTTTTTAATCTAGTTTTCGTAATTTTAAAAAATTGACTGAACGGCTCTTTAGATAAACAAATTTGTTTTGCATATATTCATAGAATTTTAAGGATTTTCTTTGTAACCAATACTAAGTCAGAAGATGAATTTCTTGCTTTTAAATAAAAAAGAATTTCGTTACCCTACGAGACTTAAATATAAAATTATTTTTTAAACATTTTTACTAATTTAAATAGTACTGAAGTTTTTTAAAAAAACATACGAAAAATCCAAAAATTCATTAAAATAATTTTTGTAGTAGAATGACAAAAATAATTTAAATAAGATTTCTATAAAAATACAGACATGCGCTTCCAGATTTATTTCAGCAATTCATTTGATGCTGTATGCGAAAATACTTTTGTTTGTCTATAATGCAAGTTCCTTTAAAATAGAAAAAAAGCATCCGAGAAATGACCCATTTCATCCTCTTTGGGATTCATAAATTCAATAGTTTTCTTTGCTTGTAAAGTGCCAAATTCCTCAAAAACGAAAACTGTATCCAAGAAATGCCCCATCCTATCACAGTTAGGATTTATAAATACTTCAACATTAGTTTCAATGATTGAGGCACTTCACTGAACTCGGTTCAAGAATTTAGTCTCCTCACAGTTACTTAGCAGGAGACAGATTGATACTTAAATTCTTCCAGTCATTAGATTATAAAATTTAACTTCTCATTCTTTTAATAATAATATCATTTCTGACAATGGTTTATTTAATAGAAAAATGGGAAGCAAAATGATGTAAGGATTGAAAATGTTTCCTTTGGTTCGTTCCTTAATTCGTTCATTTTCTTAAAGAATTAAAAGTAATTTTAATCGAAGAATTGCATATTTTACATATTATACTTTGAAAACAGTTCTTTTTCTTTTAACATATTTCTAGATTATATGCTATAATACTTGTTGCAACAAAATAAATGATAAACATAATTTTTTAAAAAATTTCATCTATATTTCTAATTTTTAGAATATTTCAGCATTTTGAAAATTAGAAT
The DNA here is from genome assembly GCA_026289955.1 of Argiope argentata. Taxonomy (NCBI): domain Eukaryota; kingdom Metazoa; phylum Arthropoda; class Arachnida; order Araneae; family Araneidae; genus Argiope; species Argiope argentata. Next base: position 2,557,226 of record JAOUZG010031957.1, on the reverse strand, counting down.
TTCTTTAAAAAATTAGAACAGTTTCCCCTTTTTTAATTTTTTATATGTTTAATCATAAATAGATCTCTTAAATTAAAATATTTGTCTTCTAATCTATTGCTAAATTATTTATTACGATCGTTACTAAAGTCAAATTTCAATTTCTGAAACGACGGCAAAAATATTTCGAAATTCATTTGAATGTGAGTTGTGCACTCAAAAGGGTTCTTAGCAATTCTAATAGCCCTAAAATCTATAATTAATTGATAAACGTAGTAAAGCCCTAATTGAGCTTTTGGGATTCTCAGAATTTAATAAAAAATGGTGTTACATTTTGGGTATTTATAGAATTGAGATAATCATATTTTTATTCTCTAATAAAGAAAAAGTGTAGTTTGTTTTGAAAAACATTATCATGCAAATAATGACTTTTCTCTTAATTCTTCAATTAAAACTGAAGTGTGCCAAATAACATGTTGAAGACACAGTTATTTTCAAGAAAAGAAGATATAACTAGACTTTGTTAATAATGACACACTTCAGTTCCAATAGTTTCATTTTAAACTAATTCAATTCTTCCTAAACATATGTGAAGCTACTTCTTACTACGTCTTAAATATCGAAGGGATAACTTTATGAAAACAGAAAAAACAACTGTAATTCAGATATTTTGATGTGAAAATTACTTTTAGAGCAGTTGAAAATAGCAGTTTAAGAATTCTTGAAATCTTTTATTCGTTTTTTATTACTGCCCTTATTAATAAATAATTTATGCTTCAATAAATAGCGTAAATTTTAACTTTGATATTAAGGGAGTGTGTATTTGAAGCCAATATGGTATGCTTAGAAACTTCTCTAATAGCTTTAGAAGAAAAAAGAGCTTGGGAAATTTTAGTATCATGGTTTTCATTCATCCTTAAAGTTTTTTGCACGCATTAAACCTATCTTGGCGCACTATTTTGATTTGAACACGCATTAAATTAAACAGATCATGCAGGTTTATTATTGTTAATTATGCCTATGAAAGAATGTAATGCTATTTTAAAGTATTTGTAATGATTTATTTATATATCTATAAAATGCAAACACTTTCAGTTGAGTTGCTCGAACACGTCTCCTCAATGTTGAGAACTTCGTTAATTTGAGAATTTTGAGGCATTTGCACAAAACTACATCTACTTTTACTTTCTTCTAATAGAGCAGTTCTAATTTTTACTAAGCCTTTAATATTAAATATTTTAAAAATAATACTTCATGCCATTACTATTTAAATAAATATGTCTCGTTTTTTTAAATTATAAGGAATATTTTTGTCCGGTATTCCTCTCTCAAATTTACAGTAGTATTAAATATATGATAATTTAAAGAAAAAAGTTTTGTGTGTTTTGAATTATATTATTACAAAATATGCTGCATTGTAACATTACAAAAATATGCTGCTAAAAGAATGAAATTCCATCAATTCCACCTTAATTCTGATATGTAATATTTGCTTCACAAAAGACACGAGTCAAATACAAGTTAATAGGAATAAAAATTCTGTATGGAAAGAAACACCTGACCTCTAAGATTTCTATGCATACATTCTTAAATTATTAATTTGACATTTTGGGCATTTGTTATTATATATCACACAATTAGAACATTCATAATAATTAAGGGATGCAAGTGAATTACTATTGATTATTTTAATTACAATTATGTTAGACCATTTGCTTTCATCCTCTATTATTCAATTTTAAAGCAATTGCTCCACCTTTTTTTGACTAATCACTTCTGTTTATTACGAGGATTGACAGTTACTATGTCAATTAGTTTAATTTCTGAACTTTATATGAGTTTAATTTCGACCACTGTAATCATCCGATTCACTATTATGCAAAAGGTTGGACTCCATTTCACAAAGACATCCAGTCATTTAAAATTTAACACCCCATTTCATATTTATTGCTGATAACAAAACCTTGCATTTTCAGTGTGTAGGGCACTTGGAAATGTCCCTTACAGATGTATGTGTTTAATAAATTGTTCATCAGCAGTGTCTTTGCTCGAAGCGTGTTTCACGCTCTCATTAGCTGGCTCATAAATATTCCCATATATTAAGACAGCCTCATTACAAATGTTTGATCCAATGCTCCGACAAAAGACCGGTGGCTGAGTATCCGTGAATTCTCCAAGGAATGTTGGAATCTTACATTAATTCCCATCTCCTTAATCTATGGAAATTGCTCACTGCTTTTGGCATGAGTTTTATTTTAATAGTGCTTGATAATTTTCAAGCTGTGGAATGATTGCAGTGGACTCTTGTGATTTTGAAATTCACTATGCGAATCGCATTTTGCTCAAAAATCAGTGCAGTTATTTTATACACAACTTTTACAAATTAAGATGGACATTAGTTTCTGATCAATATATTCTTCATGTACCGGTACCAGCCGATATTCTTCTGATGTCCTTGTTCATATATTGTAGCACTAAACCATTCTTTGTATTAGATTATCTATGGATTAACTCTATTCAGACCAAAGGAAATTTTATCCCACTACCTTCAAATATCGTTGCATGAATGATTACTAATGAGAGAAGAATCCTACTATCGAAACCATGGTGTGGATATTGTTTGTAAATATGGTTGATATTTAAATTCTACAAAGGCGTTATCCCTACGCACTGCGATCGGTAAATTCTACTGCACTTCGAAGAGAATTGTTTTATTTGAATGATTGAGGTGACAAAACTCATACGACGATATCTAATAAAGTACATATAAAGTCCTTCTTGCTTTCTGTGAAATGTTGCAATTTGACGTGGCATGAATTGAACATTGATGTTGATCCACGGAAGTTCTGGAAGACGTAGGAAGTCCCCAGCAGAAATCTTGAACAATGGCGCTTCTATGGGCTCCTGTAATTGCGAAACTTGGGCAGGTACATGATTTTATTCCAGAAAAATCCTTAAAGTAATTGAGAAAAATCTACGATCTGGGAACATGGTTCAGTGTCATTCATAAAAATTCTACAGTTTTTTGGGCTATGAATCCATTTTTTTGAGATTAGAGAACCCACTGCATTCCGTATAAAAATTGCCTACCCTTTATCTATGGTATCAACTTGCATAGTTTCTTGTTGGCAACTTGGGTCCACGGTTTCGTAGCCCCAACGTCACACTCGAATCCTACCATCAGCTCTCGATGAAAAAGTGACTCATCTGACCACTCCATGGTTTTTCAGATGTCTATGGTTCGACAAATATGGTCTCGAGAGGTTTTGAAACCGATATCCTGCCTTTAGTAAAGGCAATAGAGTCGTAGCCGATTAAAACTAAATTTTGCCGTACTTTTTTAAGGGACATGTCCGTCGTATAGCCCACTTGGTTCACGTTAATTTGCCCTTACGTTTATTTTGCGCCATATTATTCGTCTGTAACACTGTCGATTCTACGCACACATTGCTAGTCCCGGTCATTAGGTACAGGTGGGTGGCCACTGTTTTGACCATGACTGGAGGCTATATCTAAAATTAGATATTCTTGGCCCATTATTCACACACTGGATATCAGAAATTAAATTCCCTACCAATTTCTGAGAATATGCTTCTAAAGGGAAAGTAGCAATGTGTTTACCATTTTCAACAAATGATGAGTATAATGAGAGCGAATATCGACGCTCAGATTTCTTTTGTGCGGACATCTATTTCTTTTAACGAGTAAATTGTGTACCTTAAAGTATAATCCACATTTGTAACTTAAAAATTATTATTTTCTGAATGTACCCTAAAATACATTTCAGGATGGTTTTGGAGGGAAGCTCTATTCCACTATTTAATCAGAATGTTAAGTTTTGTATTCTGATATAGAAAAAATTCTTGATTCAGAAAAAATGTTTCAAGAATTGTTTTTTTTTTTAAATTTAGTAACAGTAAATTTTCTTTCTTAGATTTTATTTGAACTCTGTCATATATATACAATTATGATATTAAGTTTCATGACTCTAATTTGTTGAATTTATGCTCAAGTACCAATAAATGCACCCATAATGACGCACATTTCAAGAATTCAGTACAAAAATGAATGTTACTATTCTAATGTTAAATTCAAAGCTCACTCGTTGCATTTCCGAAGTAATCATGCTTCTATGTACAAAAAAAGAACAGACATACTTCACTTTGAAAGATTTCGTCCGAAATCTGAAAGATATATATCATTTTAATGAAAATATTCCATGTCAAATTTCAGCCATTTGACATGTTTATCCAAACTTATTTTATTCATCTTTTATTACACACTAATAAGTTGATATACAGAAGGAAGCCATTTACAACATGATTTTTCAATTGCTTAGTGATTTAAAATGTAAACATTTATTAGAATTTCGAAGACCAACTTTTAAATGATTATTTTGTCTTTCCTTTATTCATAAGGAAATCAAACGAAAGAAACTAAAAATAAACTAAATAATTCCAGAACATAAATCTATGGAAGGAGAGAGTACCTCTTTAGGATTATGTAATTTTGATTTCTCTCAGGTTGTTGGAATGCGAAGAAATTCAAAAGCAACTTTGCTGCTTTCCCGTTGTTACTTGAAATTCTGAAATACGTAAAGAGGATACCTTTTGAGCATCACTCCTTAGAATAGAATACCTTCCCAGAACTTTCATTTGAATGTAAAGAGATTTGAATTTTCAATATTCGATACTGGCATGCGAATAAGAAGCAAAATCAGCAGCTATTTAAATGGCATCGCAGCCCTGCAGTCTTATGCAGTTGCTAAGGACGCGTAATGTAAGAATTCAAGCCGAAACTAAAATTTATAAAAAGAATACTTCAATCGATGATGGCGCAAATTATACCGAGACATCTCAAATTTTCTGGACCCTTCTGAAGTACTCAGGACAATACTTGCACATGTGGGGAAATGAGCCCAGTCCATCATTGCACAACAGAAGGAGTCAAACTGAAAGACTTTGAGGAATTTTTGTTATTAATAGTAATTTTAATGCAATATTAGCATACCCTGGAAAATTGAAAATATAAAAAGACATTACGAAAAAGATTCCTAGCCTTTTACCAACAGTCAAAACATCCTTTCAGCTTTTGTTAGTCGTCGTTTTCTTATTCAAAAATTTGAATAGTGAATGTGCATAACGAACAATCACAATAATCCCTATTTATAAGGCTTAGTTCGTCGTAATGGGGTGACTGGTAGTAATTTAAAAAAATAGTCATGATAATCAGTAACAATACAAGTTTATGGTTTCTGATACTAGTTAAAACACCCAATAAACAAATCCCGAAAAGGTGACAAAATGTGTTTAAGAAAATATCAATAAGCAACTAAACTGAATTTAGTTTTAAAGGCCAATAATGAATATTTTAAGTAACGGAAAAAGAAATAACAGCCTCTTTCTTCAAAACGAAATAATTTAATATCCGTGTAATCAGTAACAATTAATATTCATATTAAGCCTGCCATTTTGGTGCCTCAACTAATTCATTTTGACAGGTTAGTGATAATTTTTTTTGTATTTTGTAGATTTAGGCATTTCTGATTTGGAATTTGAGGCTATTTGGATTACAGTCAGGTTCAATCACTGATATACCGAGGATAGCTGATTGATGGGGCATCCCATCAATCTAACATTCCTTGGGGAATCAGCTCAAATCCGCCTGCCGGAAACAGTCCATGTACATGGTGGCTGGTGTACGTATAAATCTGTCGAAGTCGTGAAGTCCTCTATGTCGAGAATAAGCATCATTTAAAGCATATGATCCCGTGTTAAAAATACATTCCTCTCTTTTTGTGTGTGTGTGAGTGGGCGTGCTTGCATTATCTGGAAGTTTATTATTTAAGTACCTAAAACAGCTTTTTTTTTAATTTTATGAATTAAAATTGAAATTAGAGTTATTTTAATGGAACATTACAACTGAAAATGGTGTAATAATATATAAAAAAGACTTTTTTTAATATTTTTTAAAAACATTTATGCATTTACTATTTATTTCATTGTAATTTACTGAATATTATTTTAAAATATTCGGATTGAGATTTCTTTTGTCTTTCATGACGTTTAATTTGGAAACCCTGTATTCTCTTGATTTTTCATTGATGCCGTGAAAGTAGAAAGCTTAGGAAGCATATGAAGAATACCTATAATAACTATTAATCGTTAAATGCATATGCAAATAAGTAAACATATTATTCTAGTTGGATAAAGAAGTACTTAAATATGATAAATCTCAAAAAAAAGTGATTAGTCAAAAAAAGTAACAAAGGAAAGTATTCCCTAAATTAAAAATTTAAAAATAAATCGAATAAATCTATAAGAACAGAAAGAATAGTCTGAAAATTAGGGAAATACAGGAAAAAAAATCCTTACTCTGCGGTGTAAATTATAATCTTAAAATTTATTTTGTTGAAATGATTTTTTAATATTTTTTTTTATTTTTCAAATAGATAGTTGAAATTCTAAAACATCGATCTAAAATTTATCGCTTATTTCAGTCTTAATACTGAAGATAGATAGAGAACCTGTTTATTTATGTCACGATGATTCGTTTGTAAGCAATGTAGTTTCGAAATATTAAAGAAAATTTTAATTGTATTACAGCATCTTTTTCGGCTGTAACTACGGCGAACTAAGGGAACTACGACGGCTAACTAACTAAGGCGGCTTTAAATTTTTTTAAAATAGGAAAAGTTGAATTTTTTTTTCTAAATTTCTGAAGAATATATAATGTATATAGTAATTTAAAAATCACTTTTTATTCAGTTTATTTTTCAGCTGTAGATTTGGGTCATGGGGTACTAAATAGTGTATCTGAAAGAAAATTGCATTTGAACTCAGCTAACATCTCTCGCAGATATCGCATATAAAATATGAAAAGTTATATAATGAACAAATAATTTATCCTCATCAAAATACATATTTTTAAAAAAATTATACAACCTTGGAATTAAATCTACGATGGCAAATAGAACATTTTAAATTTGTAATGACGCTTCCACTGTGAAACTGGTTTAAAAAAAACTTATATGACATGGAATTTTAAAATTCGTGGATGAAAACATTTTTTACTACTTACGGCATTTCAAGAATTGTATTTGTATTTAATTCCTTCTCACAAATCATTTCAATAACATTAACCTCATTCAATAATACTTCAAACTTAATAAACAACTTATATTTAAATAACATAGATTTCAGTGTTCGGACTTATTGAATTAAACTAGTGAATTAAGAAGAAGCAAAATCAAAACTAATGAAAACAAAACTCTTTCGTTTAATGAAAATCGTGGAATTTATGTAAAGTAATGTATTTTCTAATATCTAGATTATTTTTTCGATGTGGATGCAGAATTTATATGAGAAGAAATTCATTGATTTTTATCATACATTTTTGAATAAATTCATCTAAAAGCAATTCATATTTCATAGAAAACAAAGTGGAAACTATTCAGATTGTTTTAAAATGCAGGAAACTGTATGAAACAATAAGTCATTAAGTATTCCGAATTGAGTTAAACGTCGTGCTAACTTTCGCCAAATCTGACACTTTTAAGATAACGTTTAAAATGCTGCAACCTCTTGTAGAAATTATCCTTTACGGTAACAAAACCGCCTTGTAAACAAGACCGTTGATTGACAGTTTTAAGACCGATATGAAAAGTGAGTGTACGGATCTGTCCCACAACGGAGAATAATACCACTGGCAATACTGGCTCTGAGGTGATCGTTCTCTGAATCAGGTCTAAATAATGATCTATGAAATGTATGAATGAAGTCCGCTCCTTAAAAAGGATTGTGACGCATGAGTAGTCAAGTCATACTCTTGCACCTAGATGTCTCTACTGAAAAACAAGAAATGTTAAATTCTCTACTTAAAACCCCTGAATTTGTCAGCTTACCTGTCTATGAAAAGTCCCATAAGCAATAACAAAAATGATGTTTTTTATGTGTTTCTCCGGCTTTAACTCATCAACTTACCAAGACATCTTTGCAATATTTGTTACTGATGATAAATTCATTTGTGGGAATTTCAATTTATCTGTTCAAATTTTCTATCGTTAATAAAATACAATTTATTCATCCACTAAAGTTCAAATATATTTTTTAAACTTGTAGTAGATGAGACTTGATGTTAATACATTTTTTCTAATGTTAATTCACAATTTTTTGTTAATTTTATTAATTAATTAAAAGCTAACTTTCCCACCAAAAGTCTTCACTTCCCCACCGCCAAATTAGTAAGACTTCAATTTTTTTATAAGCTAATGAGGTTAGGCTTACCAATTCTTGACTGGCTATTTCAAACTGCTTTATTAGTGTTTGAATGCATTTAAAACTAAACATCGTTAATTAATCAATTTTTCAGATTATTTTTGAAGTAATTTTCAATTAAAATATAATAAAACACAATAAAGGAAATTAAAAATTTCTAATCGGTATGGTGTTACCTCAACAGGCGTAGAAAATTCCTTCACACTCAGTGTGTTCAGATTTATTTCCTAACGGATACGGAATTGATTTTGTTTTGGCCAGGCATAGTTTTGGGATAAATTATTTATATTAGTTGTAATTATTTAATAAAAAGTAAGTAAAATAAAAATTTTCTTTGTTGACCTAAATAGGAATTGTTTTATTTATTATTCGTTCATTACGCAGTCATTTGCGTAAATGCTGTGATTATTATCTTTTTGACATGCTAACTTAAAAAAAAATTTTTTTAGCACTTTGTAAATGTAGATTTCTTTGTAATGGGTTTTCCTGAGAAAAATGTAAGCATCACCAATAGGAATTAAATTGTCCTATATTGATATTAATTATTCTACTCTAGATTTATATGTTTATCCTAATTGAATTTCAGGATTGTGAAGTTATTTTCAGAGTATTGAAACTGCAATATGAAATGAAAGTTGGAATTACTTTTCGGCCCTTTTGCTTGAATTGAACTCCTTACAGCTAATCTAGGAAACTAGTAATTTTCTAATACACTATTTATTAAGTAGAAGAAATATTCAGTTTTAAAAGGATGGGTTTAAAAAAAGAATATCCTTCGTAAAAGATCAGCAAAGCAGCCATCAATCAATTAATTGTTTAATGAGTTAAAAATTTCACAAAAGAAGGCGGGAGGGAATATTCGAAGAATCCGATAACGACTCCATAGAACCATAAATCATCCAATTAACCGTCTTTCAACATTTGCCAATTAAGGGGTTTGGCTGGCCCGTCTACTCAGCGCAGTTCGTTCTCGGTGTAACCCAAACCTATCGACAACTGCTTCATTCTCTACCTCTTACCCATCTTCGTTCGGCTCGTTTCTGGAATACAATGGTTAAAACAATAATGATTGGGAAAACATTGAGGGTTGGAAAAGAGATTATTCCGGAAACTGGAACACTTGCGTTTTTCCCAAAAAATTAATTAGTCGTAAGAGCGATCGAATTGCTTGTTGCCCACTCTCTCGTCGGCCACAATGGAGGGGAGAGAGTCGGCCCATCGGTTGTGCTCCGCAGAGAAGGGGGCGGAAGTGAGATTGTTTTCACTTTCAATTACCAGCCGCCTCATTAGCGACAAAAACCACGAATTAAGCACTCGGAAAAACAATAGCGATTACAGTTACAGAAAGAAAAGAATGTGCGATTGGAGAAGGTTGTGGTAGTGTCGAAAGATTCGTATTATTTCTTTCTTTTTCTTTTTTTTCAAACGAAGGAACAAAACGTGCAGAAGAATGGAATCGTTTACGAATGAGAATGGGCTTGCTTTTATCGCTGTGTCACTTCTAATGGCCAAACGATAATTTAATACGCTGCAAATAAATGTCGCACGAATAAGTGTCATGAGAAGGTATCTAACTCAATGCATGACTCTGTGAGTTATTTTCGACAGTTATTGGAAATAACTAACTGAAGAGTGTGGAGCACTGAATTCTTTTCCAATAATATTAAATTTTAGACTGCCAAAATCGGTGGCAATTTAGGAAATAAATAAACTAGCTCATTTATTTTTGCTGGAAAGATGCAAGGTCAAAATATGAAAAAAGGGAGGATTTTTGGAAAGTTTATCTTTTTCTTTCCGAAAACTGAAGGTTTTTAAAGTCTAAAAGCAGCCGCAGAAAAGAAAGTTAATAAACTAGTTCATTTATTTATGCCAGAGAGCTGCTAAATAGAAATGTAAAAAAAGAGGGTAATTTTGGATAAGTTTCTCTTTTTCTCGTAGAAAATTTAAAATTTTCGAAAATCCCATACACTATGTACCCATTATGCTAGGAGCACTGAGAGATCTAAAAACTCCGCGTTGTAACGCAAAGGTTAAGTGAATCGTTATTCATTCGGTGAAAATACTAACAAGAATTCTTAGAACAGATTATCTAAAAAAATATTTCTGTGCAATTTTAAGAAAACACGAAGAGACAAAGAAGCACCACATTATTTTAGAAGAAATGATTTTCAGGCCTGAAGAAGAGGAATTTGTGGTTTGATGCTCATTCATTGTCCTTATTGGCTCAATGAATTAAATTCATGTTCTTATGACGCATGGAAATGTCCCTGCCTGGGCGTCAAATATGCATCTCGCAGCATTGTAGCAAATCATACTGATGTGCTACTGGAATATAGATGGCCAAACATAGACAGGAAAAAAAAAGGAGCAAATTTTCGAATGCAGACATCCAGCCTTGAGATATTTATGACTCAAAGGATTTAAAAAATTTTCTTCCGGGAGGAACAGTCCTGAAATAATGAAATTGATTTTGATTAGTGCTTGATAGATTTACGATTCTTTTCATTTCTACTAATATAAAAGAATATGTAAAATTGAAGCAGCCCTAATCAAAACTGATGAGTGCCCATTTCTAGAAATAAAATTCTTATCATAATAATGGCAATGGCCAACATCAATTCTTGTGTCAGAACAGTGTTAGGTTCATTCCAAAAATACTTCATCTAAAAGTGAATTAAAATAATTAGACCAATTTTTTTAAAAAAAAGTTATATAAACAGATGAGCTCATATGTCATCATTCATTCAAATAAATTCTTACGACAGTAATAATTTAAAGATTTTATTTTTTTTTATAAATTCAACATAACTAGACAAACGCCATTTATTTATTAAATTTGCTTAGGTGCTCGTCATTTAATTTCAAACGATTTTATATTTGGCACATTTAAAATATTTTTCAATAATTTTTTTCTAATTATTTAATTAAATACCTTTTTACTGAAAAGTGAGATTTTGGTCATAACCTACTGATGCACAAGAAAAAGCTTTCCAACAAAGATAAAGAATTAAATTTATAATGTAAGAATTAATTTGAAATTTTAAACTCGTCTACTTATACATTAGATGCCCGATTTGTTTGTTGTATGTGTAGAGAAGGAAACAGAATTTTAAGTAAACAGTAAAATTTTGTTTGCAATAGTTTTGCCAACGAAGGACACACCTCCCTCAAAGCACATAAAAAAACTGTACCATGGCTGCAGAAAATAAACAGTCAAATTCCTAATTTTACTATATCTAAATTACCCTAAAGAGATTTATAATGGGAAAAGTAGTGCGTTTAGCTCTTGAAGTAAAAATATCGATTGAAGATTACAGACTTCAATCCAGGATCTCTTCATAGAAATTTTCTTCATCTGTAATTTCACGAGAAACCATTACTAAATATTCTTCATTTGCAACAAAGGAAATTATTAGAAATTGTGGGTACAGCATTTTAAGAGAATAAATTATCGAGTTTAATCATAAGATAGTCAAGTTACTTCTTAGGGGAGGAGCGCCTTCTCACCACCCATGTGTATGCACCAAAAGGTAGAGATCTGGCTTCGATGACTGAACTTACTTTTTAGGGAAAGGTTGTACCATGACCAGTGATGACCCTTAGGAGTCAACCATAGTTCCCGCCAGTTTGCTGCTGAAGTGGTCCGGTCATTCAAATTTTTCTGTGGAAATTCCGGTTGATCGGAGTAGTGAATTTGTGATTACTTTACAAGGATTGAATTCTTAATGATAAGAGAATAAATTATCTGTCCTATGGAATTCAAGCAGAATGTAAAATCTTTTAGTATTGCGTATTTAAAGAAAAGGTAGAAAAGAGAAGATTTTGTTTCTGTTGCGTACTGCCACTTGCACAAAACGAGCAGTAGGGCTTAGGTTGCACCTCTTTGCGATTCGTGGCAGCCCAATGACGAGAGCTCATTTCCATTTGAAGAGTATGAAATTACACCTTTCAACTCGTCAGCATCATGAGTATGAATAAAAGGCATTTAGGAAAAAACAAAATGTTTTTGCCTTTTAATTTTCAGGGAAATGCTTTTAAATTTGGTTTGTTCATATATTTTTTCAGTCTAATCTTTGGGCTCTTTACAATGTGTTTCTCAAATTTATTCCTTTTCTGTTCTTCACTTTGAGTGTTGAATTATTTCAGATTACTAGAAAAAGTTTTGCTCTTTTTATGCTTATTCTTAGTACACGTTTTTCAAACAACATTGCAAAGCACAACTTGCTTACACAAAATTTTGTGCCTATTTTTTAAAAACAATTTCATTGAAAAGATATGAAAGAACTCTCAAGAATCTTGCATTGAAAGTATAATGATGCGTTTTTCCTTTTCTCGAAGGCAGATGAGATGATACAGCAAAATTCCATTTACTTTCTTACCTGATGGCTTTTCTGAAAATCACCGCTGCCCACCCTTCTGTACAAATGACAGCGGGAAATATCCTCGCCTCAATTTATACACAAATGATTCTCTCTCAACCGTGAGCTCGACCTTCCTCCAAAAGTTATTCCGCTCGTAATTGGACTCTGAAGTGGCGGGAACGATAGCAGAGCCATTCTCTCGGAATGCTTTATTGCAGCGAATCGGAATGGCCAACTGCAATGAAGCTCCTTTATCTCCACCTGAATAAATAAATAAATAACAAATTCTATGCTTTTGAAGACTAAATCGTATTAAATGGCAGTCATAGGATGTGTTTAAGGGATGTAAGGCATTGAAAAAAAGTCTTCTGCATTACCATTATTGAGGGAAACAAAATATACATTTTAAGATAAGGTTGCATTGGATTGCTTTTACTGGAAACAAATTTAATCTAAAACCATCAAACGTCTCTTTATACATCCAAAAAGAATGTATAGAGAAGTACTTTGCAGTAAAGCGATTCAATATAAATGATTTATTTTACTGCAAAGCGTTTTAAACATTTTGTTCCTTTTCCATATAAAAACGTGTTCATTAATGGACATTTTTGGATAAAAAACATTCCCCAATGCGTAATCTGTTCTCCAACTCCAACGTAAAAAATAAGCGAAGAAGCAAAGAATAACAAAGGCTATTTAATGATGTATAAAATCAAACGTTTTTTATTTAATACATCATTAAATAAAAAACGTTTGATTTAAAGATAATATAATAATATAATATATACGTTTATAAATTAAAAATGAAGATGGGCTTTCGAATCCTCTTACTAATTATCGCATATTGTTAATGATTAATTTAAAATGTAGAAATAGTTATAGCAGGCGGGATAACGTAAAAGCCAGATAGGGTGGAGTTCTATGAATTCATTTTTTGGCCACCAATACCAGAGGATGAAGTTTTCATCCACAATTCAATGTTATAATACATATTTTCTCACTTTTTAATGAATACTAATCCCTCCATTTATCTCAGTGGCAACACAGCTATGGTCCGGTGAATCATAGAAGCAGTTTCTGGGAAAATGTCGAGTTCAAATAAAAGGCTCTGTACTGGAAATTTATATACTGCACTGGAAGAATTTATTAGAGAAAAAAATAAGTTGAAGGTAATAAACTGTTCACATTTTAACATGAATTATACAGTGACCAACTTAAAGGCAGGAACCATAAACAAAACAATAACGTAAATTGTAAGCCTATTTCTTAAGAAAATCGGCTCAAATCGTTTTCTCTGATAAATGTTTGCACATGTATGAAAATGCAATCCTGAGATAAAAGTCAAAACTTACAGCTTTTAGGTTTTCAAAAAATCCTTATTTGCTGCCTTACTTTCTTTATTTAATTAATATAATAAAAACAAGACGGGATAGTATGGAGGCTGGATAGTCGTGAGTGGACTATATTTAATGAAGTGGGCTTTAATTTTCCAGAGTGTCACAGGAATCGAATTTAGTGCCAGGTTTACACTAAGCCAATTATAAGTCGGTCAGTAGGCAGGGCATGCCCAGAAAGGGACTGATTTATGTTTGCCACAATTTCACAAGATTTATTCAAGCATTCCATGCCTGCTTATAAATTTCCATATTGGGGTACTTGGATTTTTTCTCTTCCTGCTATATTAAAATAATGAATATTTAAGCAAAGACACATGGTAAAATAAAAATAAATTCAACATTCTAAAATTTTGAAAACTATAGAAGAAAAAGGGTAAATGAAATGGAACCGCCCCCCTCCACAACCTCGCATGAAAGAGGAAAAAGAGCGAAGTAAATATCGGCATTAATTTATGATAAGTAATCAATTTTTTCACATTAAAAAAGCAAACGCCACCAAATTCTATAAACCCGTGCGCAGTAAGTGAAAATTTCGACATAGCGGCATGCTGTTGTCCCATTGGGACATTTACTTACCATGAACCGAAAAATCAGCCTTTAAACGCATGCGCTGCTTACAGACCGTCCTATAACTATCCGAGTGTAAACCCAACATAAAGAAATTGATTGAGTAGCAGTTTAGGATAGTTAAAGTTACCATTATTACTTCCCTAGAGTAAATTGGAAAGTTCGTGTTTCAGAAGTTAAACTGTTTTTAAGGTTCGAATTTAACTGAGAAAAAATAATTTTATGAACGAAGTTCAAATTATTGCATATATATCATTTTTATTAAGCCACAGAATGCGCGGAAAATCGTGGATTCGCAGTGTGACAGGGTAATTTCGCATTCCTATCCTCACTGCAGGGCTCTATCATTCTGGGATGTTCACCGGTCTCTTCGCCTAATGTCATTACCAGAGTGAAAACCGCCTCGGAGGATTATCTCTCCATCTATATCATTGGGCGACGGAACAATTTTCGCAATAGTTACCAAAACATTGGACCCAGGGGAAAACTTCTCACTAAAGTTAATTACGGCAGAGAAATGGAACACCCAAAGAAAAGAAAAGCGTCTGATTATGAGCCGCAATAGTTACACACGTGCCATCTCCCCTCCCCCCTTCTCTTTCTGCGGGAAGAACCTTTGTCTCAGTCAATACCTACTACTACTTTTAGACAAGTTTGGGTTCCAACTCTTCGTCCACTAATCAATGAGGTTTTTTTTTCGTGATGAACTAAGTTTTTCCGAATCTTCTTATTCTCTCCTTGCCTGAAATCGATAGTCTCGTAATTTTAACTAAGGCACCTCTATTACTGAATGAACTCGTGCGTTGTGTTTACATCAGTCGGGCGAGAAAATGCGGATGTTTCGATTAGGAAAAAATGTGAAACGCTCGGTAGTGTTGGAATGAATTTAAAAGGTTGATTGTAAAAAGAAGGCGAAACATCTTCAAATGGTATGGATGGTAATTCAATGGCTACTTTTTTAACCAACAGCATGATTAGAGATTGACTGATGTTTTTAAGAGGAAATTTGTTTTAAAAAATAATTTCACCTTTTAGCCCATTATCGTTCGAAAATCTATTTGGATGATCAGACGTTGATTCACCTTTCTCTTACAATAACGATTCAAAGCGATAAGGTCTAATCCAAATTATTCATTTGGTTGCAATCTTTGCATTGCGCATCGCTTTGTACGACCTGGTGTGGCATTTACGATAAGAGAGATTGGGTAACTACGTTCCGAATGCTGCCTTTTGAAAGATTGAAAAGGTTTTCCTAATATTCCTAAACAAATCCTGAAAACATCAATGCTCTTAAGGCTGGAGGAAATCATAATTATGAGATTTCAGCAGCATGGTGTTTTGGCTTAATATGATTGATTGAAAACTGCCGGAATTTAAAAAAAAATTTCTTCCAATTTTTTTCTACCGAGAAACTTGAATTGAAATTGCATATTGTATGAACGGTGTTGTATGCATTTCAACATTGTGAAAAAGTAGTGATTAATGTTTTATTGCCCTTTTAGCCGTAATATTTATTTCGATAGACAAACAGGTGAACTGTCGACTAACATGGTTTATATTTTGTCATTTCTGAGTACTGCAAAAATTGATCAGCTAAAAGAATGCAGTTAGACTTTGCTACCAAGTTTCAGTATAAAGATAAAATCGAATAAGCTCTTTTAGAAAATCGAATAACAGAAATAAAACTACTTTCTATGTTTAATTAGAGAACACAATTATCAGTTTCATAAATTATTTGTTATATTAGTGGCTTACCCGTAAAACAATTTATACACAGATGCATTCTTTCTATACTTAATTAGAGAACAGGCTGATCAGTTTCACATAATATTTGCTGTATTAACCGCTTACTAATATACCAGTTTCTACACAGATTTTGTCTTGCGCACTCTATCCTGACGACATTTAAGACCAAAAGAAACTGGCAGTACTCCCGGTTTCAGACTTAAAGAATCATGGGTTCGAAACAAGATTTCATTTACGGTTCGCGGTATATGCATGTCTGCTAAATCCATCGTGGTGAAATAAATAGTTTAATACTCGGTAAGTGGTACCTGGTTCGCCGGAATTTGACAGTTCGGATGTTATGCGATTTCTCATTCATCTATTCCAAACTGAATTTTTTTTTAACGTAGCTTCATAAAGGGAATAAATCTAGCCAATCAACAATGACTCACTCCTTTTAAATTCAAATAAGTAGTTTGGATTCTCAAAACATATTTTGAAGGGCATAAAAAAAAAGCTTCGTCTTTAATTTAGCCTTTACGCCTTTTCTTCAGAGGATAACTTCATTTAACTTGAATTTCCAATTCCATCGATTCGATTAAATTTCTTATGAAATAAAACTCTTCTTAAAACAATTTTCTCTCAAAGGAATCGTTATGGAAGTTTCCAAAACACGCTTTTCATCAGACAGCCTCAGCTGCTGATCTAATTATCCACCTTACATAATTATTCGAATTCTAAAATTTGAAGAAGAAAAAAAAAGGAATGAATATTCATATTCATTGGAATTTGTTTCGTTAAAAAAGGCTCTTAACTTAATCAAAAATATAGGAATGCATTTATTCTTTCTGATTAAGAAAAGGTAATTGATTTATTTTAATTAAAAATGAAATGAAGTGAAAGATATTTTAATTTAATTTTCTTTATCCGAGATACTTTTCCATTAAAACAAGTTTTCGAGAAATCGCAGGTATTGCATTGGTATTCTTCGCAGGAGTATTGGTTTCACTTACCAATATTATAATTTCGAGAAAATCAATTTGACGCAAGGTTAGATACTCTGTTAGAAGCCCATTTTTAGTTTCAATTTCAAAGAAGAATTGGAGAAAAAAATGGATATGATAATTGTGCCAGATTTCAGATACATAGAACATTTTAAAAAGCGTTTCTTAAGGACGGGAAGCTTAACAAAGATAGCCTAATCAATGAAACATTAATGACGTAAAGTAGGTTTAAAAATTATCTGCCATACTTTGGAAAATACTTGTTTTTGTTTTAAATATAAAACTAACATATATAAATAGAATGTAATTTTACAATTCTTGAAAATTTTAACCTTTATGTAATGCATAAAAGAATACGAAAATACTCCCTGTAAACACAGATTTTTGTTGCAAAATTGTGGAAATGATTCTTTTTTCAAAAGAGTGAAAAAAAATTTATATTCATTTTGATCTCGCATTAATTATATCTTGTATTATACCTTGATATTGAAGAAAGTGGCTAAATAACACTTTCCAACATAAAATTATTTATTTTACTCATTCTTTGTCATTCGGAAAATTTTCATATATAAATTAGAACTGAAAGCGATTGTCGCGTCGAGGCCTGGGGGTAGCATGCCTCCCTCGTGATCTGGTCGTCTTTTGTTTGAGTCCCGGTTCGGACATGGTGGTTTTTTTACCTTGTGTTCTATCAGTGAGGTGTGTGAAAGATACCTTCTATAAAAAAGGGAGAATCACACTACTACACTCTTCAGAAGCTACTGCACTCTTATCTCCCCGATCCGGATTTGGTTTGAGTTCGTGTTCAATCTAAGATAAGCAACAGCATCTAAAAATGATTAGCGGCGCTATTTGTAGCAAATTTCTATCGAATAAATGAGAAACCAACCCATCTTCAAGGCATCGTTGTAAAATATATATGTTCCAAGGTGTAGGGTGTAGTTCTGGGAGCGAGTGAGAAGTCTTTTGCATTCTCTTTGGACAAACTGAGTTTTGTGCAGCTGATTACTTTACAAGGCTCATATGCGGGAACAGGCTCCAATAAAAGCCAAACATCGTTGAATTTTCAGAATGTTATTTCTATGATTTTCTTTTCTTATTGTGTGATTCGCTTTCTGATCACTTTTATTTATTCCTTTTCAGTTGATTTACAAATTTGGAATACCTAACTTTTGAAGGGGCGGCTGATGCTTTAAACTGAAATATTTAAAGATTCTGATGATAAATTAAATTTTAAATAAGGTGAGAGATCAACGTTGAATATTTTAAGATTGCCTTCATAATTTTTAACTGGGCCAAATCACGAGAACACTTGAGACATCGTGATAATCTTGAAGTTTCTTACACCCTGTGGGGAAGGAGAGGGGATTTTACCCTTTAGATCGGATTTAACTTTCACGAAATCGGTACACCTGACCTATCCCTCGTTTAATCGGATTTAGTTCATGAAGCAACTGGTTGAAACTGCGGTGAATTTAATTTGGGGAATTTAATCGTTAACGTAGGTGTTTTTCTTTCAAAATTTCTAAATCCTTATTCATTACGATATCCTCTTCCTGTATCCTGGCTTGTTTCAACTAATATCACTGTTTCAGAATCGCTCATTAACATTATTATTATTATTAATTTATTATGAATATTGTAATTATTATTTTATAATTAAATCCGATTATTATTTAAATTTTGGTGGATAACGAAAGCCCCTCACATTTTTTAGTGTCATAAAAGGACGTCTTTCGTTATATTTTATAGTCTTCATGATGTTCGTGGTTACTGAAGGTGATATTTATGGTTACACTAATGCTTGTGGTGATGAAGGCTACTTTATTTGTAGAATTGTAATTTTTTTCTTTACATTTATAGCGAGATAATTTTGTAGTTTATTTGTAGTCTTGTTTTTTTAGGCTCTATGTTACTTTGGTTTTTAAAACAAAAGTATTAAATAATTTTTATCAAGGAAATGTACCACCTTATCAGGAAATGTACCTGTCGCCAACTCCGCCATTACATTGGAAAGCTAATAAAATTTGAGAGAGTAGTGACATTGGAAAACCTCCAGGGAAAATACAGGTATACCTTAAAGACATTTGTAAATGCGCTTTGAAGCCCGAGTCTTGAAGTTGAGCTGATTTTATTCTTCAAATAGAACTCTCTGATATGGCGCATCATCCGCCTTCAAGGTAGAGATGAAATATAATTGCATTCATGAGATTTTAGACAGCGTTGTAGCTTTTTCTTTTATTTACATTGAATAACAGAGCTGTAGAACAACATGGCGCTTTAAAATTAAGAATAATTTTAAGATTAATTTTTAATTAATCCTTTTTCCAGACAGGAAAATGAATTAGAATATATATTCTTCTTGTTTACTTAGAAAAAATTGTGATTATTTTCCCTCATTTTAAATCAGTTGTTTTAAAAAGTTTGTGAAGATCTTGAACTGAAAATAAAACTGAAGATTTAAACATTTATGACGTCTTTTTACCAATTAAAGGAATTCCTCACTTTGTTTATCGTCGTAATGGAAACGGATTATCTTTATTGGATCTGAAATTAAAAATTTGATTGGCATTTCTTCTTTCGAATTTAAGTTTAATAATATAGAAACCATTTTTTAGAACATATGAAAACTATAACAGTTCAATACAGTATCTTCATAACCTTGCCAATTCACAAGATGCTTAATGTTCTTGTAACATGTTTCTTACATTCATATTTGCCAGTTTTTATTGAAATTCTTGGCACATTTAGCATGAAAAAGGGGAAATATTTCGCTAAGACTTTGGAATTATGAAGACAGCCTAGAGCATAGCAATGGTGGATAATCATTCCTGATTGCCTAATAAAGAAGCCTTTATGAAGTTTAAAAGTAATATTTATCCCGCGGCACATATTCTTGCAAAATAATTTTATTCATTTTTTTATAGCGTGGATGAAAAAAAAAACCATAGCAACAACAAAAATTGCAAATTTTAAAACTTTTTTTGCAATTACTTTCAAATTTTATGCTACGAAATTATTTGCAAATAGTTATCTCCTTTTTGCTACAGAAATGCTTCTTTTTAAGATCAGCCCAATCCTTTTCACTCTCACAATTTTCGCAAGTATATCGTTCTTCTTCAGAAGGTTATTTCCTCATTATTTTTGGATCAATTTTTTCATTAATAAACTCGATTTTTTTCACTTTTAAAATGCTTTTATTATTTCCATTAAAAATGCAGGATTAGATATTTTACACAACATTTTACATAAAGTTATAATTTTTTTTATTTACACAAATTTTATTTACAATCGATTTTTTAATTCCATTTATTTTTGAGCAAATAAATCCCTCCGTCATTATAAAATGTCAGTACGATTGTCTTAAAAGAATAATTGCTACTATTTTAATACATTTAACTTTTTCCAACATAAAAATCATATTTGGCCATTAAAACGTGTTGCGATGGAAAAAAATGCAAATGTGATTTTCTTCTTTTAAAATTATATAATATTATTTGGATCGTTAAAAATTAAACTTTACTATTAAACTAAAATATTTCAGGTGATTTTGTTGGTAAATTCGAGTTTTTCCATTTATTTTTGAAATCAAGAAGGGAGTGAATGTTTCCCTTCTGGAATTCCAGGCGCGTCTTCTGGAAATAATGGACTCTTCAGAATATCCCCTCCACCTTCACCAACACCTCTCGTTAAGCGAGTTGACAGGTTCCCCGAACTGTCCATTCAATGCCAACCACTGTCCGAAAGAAGCGGCAGCAGCGAGATCGGATCTTTTAACAAAGCGCAGTCCCGTGGACGGACCGGTAAGAAGAACTTTGATGAAGTTGATGTGCACTTGAACTGATCTCGGTCCCTATCTTTAGTTTGAAGAAATTGAGACCAAACTCTAATAAGGAAAATTAAACAAATATGGGGCGACATGATATGATCTATTTATAGCTGATTTCACTCGATTGCTCTCGGAAATAAAACAATCAATAAAAAGTATTCAATTCCTGGAAGAAAAATATGATTTGATTTATTGATACTTTAAAGAAAGGCTTATTAATATTTCAGAGAAAGCTGAAATAGAATAAAAGAATATCATACGCAAACAAAACTGAAAAGATGGTAGAAAACATACCAGAAGAATTTTTTAATGGAATGCAAGCAAACTATTCTAGCAGCCAAGAAAATTTCAAAAGGTTAAAGTAGTTTACACCACAAGGCGAAGAAGACGGCACTCAGAAGCCCAACAACTGGTACAAGATACATTATCGAGTGAAAAAAAATATATGCCGTGCAGTTAATAATAATGAAAAAGTGCAGGTACATAAGTACTTTCCTGTCTGCGACTAAATGAAAAAACGAAATAAAACCACATTTCATACTCAGACTATAAAAGACATGGACAAATGAATTCTTCAGAGAAAAATTAGTACCAAAATTTGTCTATAGAGTAAATTCTGGCTCAATTATCAATGAATTCTTGTAACTTACTGAAAAAGAATCTTTTATTCGTCAATATTAAGGTCCCTTGGACGCTGTGCAACCTTTTTAATAGACAGGCCTTCTCTGCACGGTCCATGTCATACGATGTACGAGGCTCTCCACTGCTGTGCGTAAAAGGCAAGTTTCGATGCTCCTGACAGCCCATATTTCCTGTTTCCAGACCTGCATATTCGCTTAAACGCCTCCACGGAAGGACACTGACTGTAAGGAGACACGAAATTAATTATTGTAAATTCGGGCGAAGTTGTAAAAAATAATTCCAACAGAAGGAAACGGCTCGGTCCTGATATCCTGAATCCATTCTGCTTTGAGTGACACTGAATCCAAAAGGTTGAAACATCGCCACATCAAATGCTTCTTCGTAGATTTATTTTATACTAGCCGCCTTTGGCGACCAGTTGGTTCGCCAGCATTAATGCCGGCTAAAGGGTTCAATTAATTTTTTTTATATAACTTATTCACATAATTGGTTTTTTCAGCAAAATATTTTTAAGCTTCAAATTTCGGTAGTCATAATATTCAGTTATAATATATAGGCCTTCAGCAGTCCTCATCTTTGAACTCTGCCTCTCTCTCTCTGATTTTCAATCAGCACCCGTAAAATTGAGTTTTAAATTAAAGTATAAATGATGGAAGAGCACCTAATATAAAGAAATTTTTACTCAATCCAAGCACGACTTTAAATAAAACGGAGAACTGAAAACAGAGTAGTCGGGCATTAAAATTTTATGTTCACTGCAGAAATTGAAATATTATACATTTTCATAATTTATGATATCTCAAAGAATTATGCAGCTAACATTTCACGGATTCAATGAAACATTCAGTTTTTAATTTTAATTTTATTTTGAGATGTATATAAATGCTCTCAACAATTATATATATATATATATATATATATATATATATATATATATATATATA
>JAOUZG010031957.1:2484468-2527916 GCA_026289955.1 Argiope argentata | reverse complement strand
TATATATATATATATATATATATATATATATATATATATATATACAGTAACAATCCTGACAGTTGGATAACTACTGTAACTATTTGCGATTAAAATCAGTGGAAAGTCCCCAAATTCTCACGTCAAACAGCTGATATTTAGAGAATTTCACAGCGAAATTTTGATTCTTGATATCAGCTCCATTTTCAGGGGGAAGATAAGAAAAAAAATCATGTTTATTTCTGTTTTACACCGCCATATCTACATGGAACTTTTTTCGAATCCAGATGTCTTGCCTTGTCTTTCTTTTATTTGTAAATATCTGATAATCGCAACTGTAGCCTAGTGCATAAGTGAGCATCTACTATCTGTATATGTCCTATGTAGTGTTTTCACTATTTCTAGTAATCTTTTTTGAAATAAAAATTAATTTATGGTGAAAATGTGTTAATCTTAATTCTTCAAACGTCCCTATTGCATTATCATAGAAGGTTGTAGAATTCGCATTTGGACAAAGGCTACATTTGCTTGACCCCAGTGTTAGAAAATCCATTAAAGACAGAATGCACATCAAGTACACGAAAATAGCGCAATGTTCTATGTAAATTATTGTATATTTTCATTTATTCCTGAATCTTCTGTTCCTGAAAAATTCCTTACAAAAAAGGCTTGGTATTTCTGTTAATTTGATTTTTACCTCATCATTTTCTACCTCATCTTTTCAGTGATCTTTATGGATACGGTTTTCTGGAATATGTATTAATAATACTTTATTTACCGATTAATTTCCTGCATCGCAATCTTAATTCGTATATAAAAGTCCTTGCTAAATGCCAGAGTGCATGTCAGTTTGCCTTCATCATAATACTTTTATTCATTTGCCAAAATAATGAATGAAAGTAATGCTACTTTTTAATATACTGTAATGAAAAATCGAAGGTCGAACAAAAACCTCAGTTAATTCTTATTAGTTTTTTATAATGGCATTTATATGCCAACAGAGAATAAAATTGCTTCATTCAACTGATTATGATAAATTCAATGTATATTAATGAACACTTTATTTGGTATCAATTTACAATACATTATAATTGTAATAAATCCCAAAAACATACACACTTATGAATCCGTTACTTTCTAATGAACCTTTGAATTATGGATTAATCCAGCTGAACAATAAATTATATATTCCTCATCTGAATAAATTATTAATCGATTCTTTCAAAATTCACAGATCATTCAGTGATTTATATTTTCACCTTGTTATTAGCAATGCAAATGAATCTGCACGATTTAAAGCAAACATTAGGGAAGATTAGATCCATTGAATTGATTAAAAAGGTCGAAGTTGATTGAATTCAAACTGAGGGAACATAAATGATTCTCTCATGAAACTGCAGAAATGCTACATTCAAGTTTACAGTGTTGTATGGAAAAGGATGTTGGGAAGTAAATTCGTTCTGGAACAATTCTTATTTTAATCTTTAAAAAAAAACTATCTTGTTATTGTATAAGGATAGCAATTTTACGACTATGATAAATCTTTGCTTCAATTGTCTTCTTAAGATTCACTGTTGTCTTATGCAATTGTCTATGTATAATTCTATGATAAAGTTTTGTCATAGTCTGTACTTTAATTAGTATTTGTAAATAAAACTAGGTTTTTGTTGAAAATAACCCTTCACGATTTTTCTATTCAATGCTATTTGAATTTATAAAAGATTAAAATGGGCAATCAGTGATTATTATTGAAAAATTGATTTAAAGGTAGATATTGATTAAGAGCAAAAAATTGTTCAACCACAGCACCAAATAACGAAATTTTTTCCCATAAGAACAAAAGAAAATATGAAACATTTATGTCCAAACGCAGACCAAATGTTCTCAAAACTGCATTTGCAGTAAGCCGCTGGAAATTGGTGATCAACAACCGTAAAACAAAGAACTCAAAACAAGAGGTTAGCACTCCAATTACTCACTAGAATACAACTCCATTTATCCTCATCTGTGTGCCTCTGATCTTCAATGGCCACGCAATAAATAGTTTTTTTGTGTTATACCATAAGCTTTCGGTATCACCTTTATAATGATATGTAGCATCTGGCAATCCCAGTGTGAGCGAGCAATCGGTTTTACGAGAGTTTCATCTGGCAAGGCGAACGAAGTGAGCGGTGAATAAAAACGATGTGTGGTGTTTACCTTCTGATTATGGAATTACTCATTTAGAATTACGCAATCCACTTCAGATACTTGTTAAAATATTAATCTGTTAAAAATGCTTATTAAAATTTAAAGATTCCTATCTATAGTTTCACAGTTTCAGAAAAATTCAATCTTTTATTTAAAAAAAATATTTATATTATGTTAAAATATTTTTATAATTTTTAATTATTTTACCCAAAATTTATTAAAAATTTTTGCTGAATTTTGCCCAAAATTTATTAAAAATTATTGCTGAAAGCTATATTGAATTAAAAAATAACACAATGGCAGTTATTACCGTTAATCAATTATATACATTTTAGTTTATTATATTCTTCTTAAACATTTATTACACTGATCATTATTTTTTTAAAAAAATTCCAGCAAAATGAGTAAAATCGTAGATTTGCTAATGACGCTAAACGCTAAATTCAGTTTTAAATGCAGTGGTCATATAATTTGCAACAATACTTTCACTTTATTAAAGTTTAAAATGATTCATTTGTAAAGTGAGAAATTTTATAAGTTCTTTTTGTTTTAATTATGGTTACTATGTTTCGAAAATACGAAGGGAGTTTATTTTGTATTTCATTTCACCAAAGAAAAATGTACTGCTCATTTCAGAATTGCAAGATCACAACTCTTCAACAACTGTTGCGATATCGGTGTTTAAAATATTGCAAAATAAAAATAAACGTTTCCTCCTTCCTTTTTTGACAAAATCAGCGCTACCTAAGGCAAGAGCAAAAGCACAAAGGCTTTGTCAATCACAGCCCTTGTTCTGTCCAAATGTATTATGAATACATAGAAAAGGGAAATGTTGTGAAAGCTGAATCTTTAGGCATAAAACTTTTCTGCATTTACTTTATGTTAAAATCAGCGAAAATGAAAGCACATTTTTTCCATATAAATGAACATTAATATATAATGAATAATAATTCAATTTCCACAAAATTTTGAGATTTTTTCTTTCTATGTCTCCCCGAATTCTAATGTTTTATGAAGTAGATAACAATTAGATTTTCTACCATAACTCAGAAAAATGAATATCCCAAGATAATGTCTGAAATACGATTGTTATATCTTGAAAATCAGAGTGTTATATTTTGAAATTCATACATAATTCTATATAAGCATTTCAAAAGACGTTTTATTGAATGCATAAATATAATTCAGCTCTCTTTTAATAAATGGTGTTAGTAATGCTGCTTGCTTATAACTAAATAAGGAAATTAGTATTTGTAATGCTTGAAAATACTATTTAAAGTTAATGTGGGACATATATTTTTCCTCGGGTTAAAATTATGTCCAGCTTAGCCCTACACAAGAAGCATTTGCGGGAAGCTATTTTACATTATTTCAGGGCAAAGAAAACTGCAATATTGATTTATCGGTTGCTATTGGACATTTTTGAAGAACATGTTCCATCAAACAAAAATTACAAAAAGTCGTTTCGACAATTCAAAAATGATGATTTCGCTTTACATATGAAAGACCCTAATCATCCCTCCGTATCTATGAAGCAGATTTAAAAGCATTTCTTTTGAAAATATCAATGATGAAAGATACAAGCAAGCGTTGATTAATATGAACGAAGATTCTAGAGAATCAATGTCTTTTTTAAAAATTTAAAATTAATAAAGTACTTGCAATAAATATCTTCAAATGGCATCTGCGGAAAAGGTAGGATTTGTTCTTTAGGGATAAATGAAGTAACTAAATTTATTTATATTTTTATGATTTCATAGTTATTGGTAAAAGTTTATTGGGCAAACTTAATACTGATCTCAATGCATCTCGAATGTTACAAGCAGGTGATTACTAACAGATTTTCTTCATAGTAGAAACTATTTAAGTGAATAGCAGAATACATAATCTATTCGAGACTATTTCTTTTTAATTAAAAAAAGTGATCAGTGTCTCCTTGTTGGGAAAATAAATAATTGTAATCTAAAAATAGGCCGACGATACTCATTTTTATGCATTACAACATCTAAATCTTTTCTTAGATTAAACTTTGGTTGGTTTTAGTTTAATTACATTAGTATCTCATTTCAAATCCTCTCTAGTGTTATTTTGAGATGAACCTTCTAATTTTGAGCTTGGTCAGATGGCGCAATTGGATTTAGGATTTAGCGTGAACCATAACCGCTTGCTCGACGATGATTTGGTGGAATTAGGCTCCGAACCTGAAACTTTCCGGTTCCGAAGCACGACCCTCTCACCACCAGGCCACCACGACCATTAAGTTTTGGTTTTAGCAAAAAATTTCCTTGCAATGAATTTAGTTTAATTTGTTTCAATATTATTAAAAAGAATAATTTAGAAAACTATTTTTTGTACTAGATGTTTAATCAAAAATTAATCAAAAACTGTTTTATGCATCTCTTTTATTAAGAATCGCAACTGTGCAAAATCTTCACATGAGATGCACATACTAATCAGCACAGGAATCAGATTTGAATTAGCATTTCTAGTAAGTTATAAGAAGTATGCCTCGTGTGAATAAATGGTTCAAGTCGTAATGTAAAGTCATCCTCCCTTTTCAGATCAACATAATACTCTGCATAAAGCAACTTCTATGCAAATCGTGAATCTCGGAGAAAATTCGTAACGACGTGTAGCGAATGCATTAGATCAAAAAATCTTCGCCATCAAGTTGATCAGAAAAGTAATATGTGACTTTCAGAATTACAGCTTCGCAAAGATCCAGGGGGGAAAAGTCGAATGTCAAAGCATAATAGATAACTGCTCCAAAAATATTCACAAACGGGTTGATTTATATCCCAGCCAACCCGGCAAGAGTGGGAGTCTTGCAAAATCCATCTGAATTGAGAAGAATGGACCCCGAAAGAAAAATACAAATCGACTGCCCCGAGGGGGTGGCGGAGTGCAAATATACATATTTACATGACTTTAGGAAGTCAAGGAGCTGCTTTGCAGCTTTGAAAAATGTTTTCCTCTCCTCTGCTTTCCTAAGCGGCGCTTTCGTTTTGTTTTCTCTGCATTATCGGTTGAAGCATTCTCGCATAAGCCGCTTCTCTCTCCAACGGATTTTGATTTTTTTCCCATTTCGTCGATGTTTTTCCACCCTTCCGGAATTTTTTCTTTCAACAACAAAGCTTGTTTGCAGAGAGGGATGAGGGAGAAAAGAGGGTAGAAAAATCCCTCACCCACCTAATCAAAATTTATAAACTGATATCTATTTTCCTTAGAGAACTAATTTTGTATTTTTCGGAATTGTTTCACCCCGATTTCTTAGTTTTATAGGTTCCTACGTGGATTATTACAAGACGGGCAGTGAAAGCAGTTTTCTTCTGAAGGATTTATACAATGGTGACTTGTGCACAATCACTTGTAATATGTTTTACAGGAGAGATAAGTACAGAGTCCGAACTACAGTTATAAAAGCAAATTCTTTTACAAAATTAAATGCATGTAGTGTGAATAAAGCAAATCACGACATGCATAACGATACAGAATGGAGAATGAAAGATGTTTGTAAGGCAAAATAATCAATTAGATGAAGTGGGCAATTTTAAGGGCCTGAAGCCTCGGGATTATTTTTGAACTAAATTTTTTCAAAAATTTAACTTTTCTGCCGTTATTTGATGTGAGAAAGTGTGCTCAAGATTATTTAAATTAAAACATTAACTATTTAGAATTTGAATTGCAGTACACTTCGAATTATCCGGTTCGCGACTATCTGGTTTCCGTATTCTCAGGCCTAGTTTTCTTTCATCTTAATTAAAAGAGGAATGCAAGGTGTTGCTTTGACAACATTGCTAAGATACTCCAAGTTGAGAATTTGTTATTTCTCTAATACTTGCGTGTGTAAAATACAAGTTTTGACGGTAAAAGAACAACATTCTGCTTGTTCTTCATTGTCATGAGTTAAGGAAAACTATCCGGCTGCCTGGTTTCCATACTGTCCCTCCTAGTTTTCTTTTATCATAATTAAAAGAAGAAGGTGAGGCGTCTGATTAGTCAACTAATGAAGGCGCTTCCAAAACTAAAAAACTGTAAATTTTAACACATATCCCAGTGTTACTTTTACATATATGTGTAATCCTTTATCGGGATCAGTGAAAAATAAAAACAATTTGTCAATATTCTTAAGAATTATGTCTACGAGTTGTATTAATATTCTGTTTATGATTCCTGATTTTATGTTAGGCATCACAAAATTTAGGTTAAAATGAGAACAATTTATATCCTTTTACTTTTTCTTAAAGAAATTCTTGAAAGATGCAATGCAGTATATAGCATATATAAACTACTAGTAAGGATTTTCTATTTTAAGTCGACATGTTACCAGCTACCGCTTCTATAATTCGCCGGACGGCGTTCACATTCTACATAGCTTGGGATAAATAGAGGGTTCAGTATTCAATAATAAATTAGTATTACAGCAGTGAGTTTTGGAATAACAATATTGTCTTTTTGTGTTGGTGGACAAATAAGTGAATTCTTGGAACTGTCGCATATCTGGCTTTTTTGTTATCTGACCTGCCCTTCTACCTCATTGGGTCTGATACTCATGAATGTACTGTTCATTATTTTTTATATTTTGAAATTCACTTGCTGAACAATATTGTCCCTTTTCGTTTCTTAGACTGAATCATTAATCAACAAATCTTATAATCATTGCATCAGAATATTTGAATAATCATGAAATTTTTTTAAAAAAATTTCTAAGCTCCAGTCGTTGAGAACATCTGTCACGAAATTGATCCAGAATGAAAAAATATAATATATCTATTTATCATATTATCTGTAACGTAAAATTGTTAAGGTGAAGATTAAATTAGAAACAATAAAAAATATTTCCTTCGAGAAATGCAGTCGATCCCCTCGAAGAACGGTCGTGTCGGACGGACTGGTGAATGTTAAATCTGTTGTCCTCCTCCTGAGGGAGGAGGAATCTTGGAGAGTGGGTTTCCAGCTCTATTGTCACGATGGTCATCGGATTTTAGTTCAAAATTATGCGGTCCGTCTCAAAATAGCCCTCATGTTACTTTAAGATTACAAGACATTAATTTAATTAAACTAAACCAAACTAAATTCAGGAAATTGAGAAATGGGTGAGTATGCTTATAGAGCATCTAATAACAAGTTAATGTTGGAATGAATGCATATTTCATCACCTCCTTATAATATCAAATCAAACAATGAAGTTTAAACAAACAGTATTATTTCTTGATAGTTTGTAGAATTGTATTTAGTGCAAGGCTAGTATATAGCATGAATTCGCACCATTCAATGCATTGAAAAATTACATGAATTGTGTAATGTTTGTAAACACATTTAATACACTCTATGACAAAAAAATCAACGCACCAAGAAGGAGTTGTCCGATTGAGACGAAAATTGGTGGATAGGAAGACAATGTACAGAATAGTAAATGATTAAAATTTCAGAAAAATTAAATAATTTATTTCAGTTACAGTTATAAAGTTCATTAAGGTATTGACCATTCTCTAGCCTGGTTACAAGCTGCTGTGTGGCATATATTGATAAAGCTTTCGGATAGTCTCCTGCAGTATTTCCTACCGCATTCGATCCAATTGCCGATCGAGGTCATCAACATTCTGTCGCAGAGGCAATCGTCTTCCTGTCATATCCCAGACATGTTCGATGGGAGAGAGATCTGGTGATCTAGCAGGCAAGGAAGTGTTTGACAAACTTGCAAACAGTTCATAGCAATACGTGCCGTATGTGGTGTGGCATCGTCCTGCTGAAAAACCAGGCGAGCATACTGCAAAAGGAAAGGCAGCAAAACAGGTCTTAGGATGTCGTCGACGTGCCGCTGTGTAGTAAATGCCTCCTATGCCCTGGATGTCTCCGAACACGTCTTCGATTATCGTCAGGACACCGTTGGAATGACGATTAAAGGCTATCAAAGGTAATGGCACCCCAGACCTTAATGCCTTCTTGAGGGCCTGTGTGGCGTGCAATAGTGAAAGCAGAATCCTCTCTCTGCCCTAGATGTCTCCAAACACGTCTTCGATGATCGTCAGGACACCGTTGGAAGTGGTATTCGTCTCTAAAGACTATAAGTAATAAGTCGGCGTCATTACAACCTGATCAAGCCATGCAACACTGTAATCTGGGTCGGTAGTGTGCAAGCGTGAGTGGCGGGTGGCGTAACGGTCAGCTCGAGCGTTTTTTTCGCCGTCTCAGCCATCTGTGAATGGTCGTGGTGGACTCTGGTGTTTGGGTTGAACGTCTGAGGATTGATAGAATAAGGTACTGTAACAGCTGATCGGATAATTACTCTGGCCTCACGACCTGTTGTGACCCTAGGTCGATCATTACCAACCTGATTCTGAACTCTGCCATTTTCCATCCGTCCTTGGCAGCATCTTGGAATCGCTGCGTCGCTTCGACTCAAATGAGGAACTATTCTCCGATTTTTCCAACTGGCCTCTTTCAATTCAATGATACGACTTCTGTAAAACTCTGACAGTTGCTCGTAATGAGCACCAATCCTGCGGCGAGGCATTTTTTAAGTTGTTGAAAGGTAATCTGAATCGCAATCAAACCGAAAGTTTTAACAACTTATCCATATATACATCTGCTGGATGCGCAGTTCTGATGCACCGGAAATAAAACTATTCGTTCATTGGACCCTAAAATTTAATCATTTGCATATCTGGTCAAAACACACTCAGGAATACGAAATTTCAAAGCAATCTGATGACTGCTTCTTGGATCAATCTTTAGTAATGACAAGCCCTCAGATTCTTCTTTCGGTGGAAAAGAGAATAAATTACCATCCTCGATTTCTTCTGTAGCTGCCGTTTCAGTTTCCTTTACAGATAAAGATTCATTTTCTCTGGTATGTACCAATTCTTCTTTCTCTTCCAACCGTTTCTGAGCTAGTGTTTGGATTGAGCTGTTGGGAAACAGGAATGTTTTCCATCTATTATATAAGGGCTGCAGTTCTAAAAGATATCTACCTTTATCGGCTTTGTTAGATACAATCGCTGCCTTAGTTATCAAGTGTCCAAACTCACCTTTCAGCTCAACTTCAGTGGTAATCACACTGACAAGACATGCAGGACATGCTAAGTCATTCTTTACCCGCTCCAACAAAATATGGCGACGTCTCTTTCATCGAGCGCGGGCAGCACCATCTATCCAAATTAGGACAGTACAGCATAAATAATAATAAATCACATTTAATATATTGGCCTCTAATTTCTTAGGTCACAAAAGGCATGCTCAAATCTAAAAGACAAATAATTGAAATAAATTTCTATTATTAATCATATTTATCGTTAAGAATACAGTTTTTTTTAAAGTTTTTATGCTTTTACAAAGTTTTCTACATGTCTACTTATCTCTTTTAATTAACCTTAAAGGGAGATTCAAATTTATTGTCGTTCAATTATAATATTTCATTGTATTCCAAAAACTGTAAAACTTTATTCGACGTTGCAATTTAAATTATATTGCTTGATTTTTATTTAGTACAAAATGTTTCATTTGTATTTCAAATATAAAAGTGGAAAAAAACCTGTAATTTTAAAAAGAATTTTTAAGAAATACGTTAAATTTTTTGCCTTTAAAAATTATAATAGTCCATGTATCAACCATGCAGTGAAGTCACAAATGCATTCAACATGGCTTATCTCCTTTAGGAACAATAGACGCCTTAGTGCCCTGACACACATTGCTCTTTTCTGATTAGTACATTATAATTAGATCGCCAATGAGAGAAATATTGAATGGAATTTTTAAACATTAATCATGTACCCCTGTGACTTTTAGAAAGAAAGAATTGAAAAGGATTATAAAGGAGGATTGCTGCGAGGAAAGGATTGTAATGACTTGATCCTGGTCGATCAAATAAAATGGTAGCGTGTTATACACAAAAGATTTATTTACAGCTTTATACAATAACAAAAACAACAACACTTCCTCTAGGTTAAATGCTGATAAATATTTACTACTGGATTGTCCGTTCGGCAACTATGCCGGGGATTCACAAGCTGCCCGCGTATCCAGCTACTGCGTGTAGCTCCAGAGATCTGCGGATTACTTCCGGTAGATCTTCCCAACAAACTCGAGATCACGTGGCATCTCTTCAACTTCAGCACTGCTCACAGCTCGTCTTGTCGTATCCGCTCTCGTCCAGTCTCTAGCCAGATCAACTGGTCCCGTCTCTCCGATCAGTTTTTCTCGTCCACCGGATCAGCTTGTCTCCTCACTCATCAGCTTGTCCTCTCTAGGATCAGCTTATCTCCTCTCCTGCTCAGCTTCTCGACCTTCCATTTTAATAGTAATGAAGCTCCACCTCTCAGGCTCGCATTGGCACGCTGAAGCTGCCGATTGTCCAGTCATTCTTCAGAAATACTCCCACTGGCGCACCATCATGTCGTGGGAAGATTCTTGAAACATCCATATCTTAACAGAACCTTCACAAAACACAATGTTCGCATCTGCATTCACTTAGCACTTCTTTCTTCAATGGGTCGTAAAGAGCATATGCTATTCATTATTGGAGCTTTATCCCAGCTTCGTGGTCCATAGAAGAAATACTCCCATCTCGCATTTCGACTCGGTTTGCTGCTTTCATGGGCCGCTAGCATGTGTGTTCCGTTATTTGTCTCCATTCAGCCCGAAGGACGACACTAAAAAGGAAGAAACATAATGCGCAACAAAGGATGAATAGCCTCACCGCTGGTAAGGAGTATCATTGTTCGAACATGTGTCTCTTCCAACAGGAGACAAGGTGACGACTTCCATACAGGATTATATTTATTCATCCTCTAAAAATTCGGAAAGTTCATAAGCTAAAATGGTTGTATCCTCCTTATAAAATTTCTTATATTATTCATTTTATTGTTTCCTCTTTGCATTATTCCTTATTTATATTTCTTTATGTAAATTGTATTATTCTATACTTAATTGTATAATTCTATGCTGAATAATTATTCTATGCTAAAGTAATCTTCCTTTTGTTATTATATAAAACCATTATGTGTTCTGACAATGTATAGTGCTTTAGAATGATGCTAGACTTTGATATTATTTATTCTCTCTCATGCATGTATGCATTTATTATTGAATACAGAAGTAATTAGGTGCTCGGTTAGGCTGTCTTGGTTTCTCATGGTTTAGTGGAGAATCTGAGGGTCAGCAGTGTAAATTATCTTCCATTTCTTAGCCGATAGATTAAAAAAAGTGCTTTTATCACTTTTTAATAAACTGTGTAACGGAAATTCCGATGTTGTTGGAAGGAGCAATAGCAACAATCGCTTATCCGACTAGTTTTTTCAACACAGTCATATTATTTCATCTCACTTAAGGCTTCATTTTTCTTCGATATTTGATGGTTCTAGTTCGATGTCATTATGAGTCGATAGATCATTATTAGCACATATCCCGGTTCGACCTATATGCTCTACAATTTTGCCTTCTCGTAGAACCATAAAATTGTACATAAAAAAATACCAATCGAACGAAGGAACTAAATTTAAATTCTAGTAATCTCTCAGACTACTGGAAATCTGTTGACCTTCAAAGTCATAAAAACTAACTGTGGCGAAACGCTTCTTTAGGCATGAGAGTGTCCGTGTTGTCCGGCGCAATATCTGAAAGTAAAACTGAAAGAACAATACTGTCTCCAGTAGGTCCAGTCTTCTCAATTTTCTCCTTTCTACTATTGCGACGAGAATATAATACTCAATTGCCAACAGCAACAAGCTTCGAACTCTTCTATAATTATGAAAATTATTATTATTTGTTATTAGAATTATTATTATATCTTCTCAAAACAAATTTCGATGGAAATGAGTAGAGGTGACCGGTTTGTTCCGATTCACAAACTGACTGACCAAGTTAATTAAAAGAACTAATTAAATACTATCGCGAAATTTTTCCCTTACAGAATTTGAGATTTTTTCATAATTAAATTTAGCAGATCTTTTTTTTACATTACTATAACGATATGACATGATCCACTTAAGACTAGAGCTGCTCCAAAATTCGATATATCCGAAAAAATCGATTTAAAAAAAAAAGATAATTTAGTTGATGTTTTTTTAAATAAAAAATCTGTTTATTGATATACCAATAATATAGCATGGCTATCACTTAATATTGCCCTAGTGAGTCAATAATTAATGAGGAGTTTCAATACTTAATAGATATTTACTCGAACTTTTATCATTTATACATTTTACAATTGTTAATAGAGTTTTTACAATTATGTCATACTGTTGTACTACATTTCTAAAACCCATTTTGGTATAGATAACCTTTGGGGAATCGATTTGGAATCCTATTTTGAATTGGAAGTAAGAAAAATGATATTGTGTGGTCAAAATTTGTATATTTTTTTAAATGCACTTTTAGAAATTTCATTTAGTGTGACAGTAATTCAGCACAGCAAAATAGTTTGCATTTGATAACATTATAAAAGTACATTTCTCATTAACGAACCAAAATTCAATCATTTTTTGGTTTCTCTTCGTATTCTAAAGTTTGGTCCAATCGCATCAAGTGCGCCTATATTTGCCGACGTCCTGGCACAGGGGGAGGGTGACTTTCCGGGGAGTTGAGCTTCCCGGGTTCGTGTCCCAGTTTGGGCCAGTTGTCCCAGTTTTTGTCCCAGTTTAAAGTGTATGAATGCCCCCCCCCCCCATAAAAAGAGCTGTGCAAGCGACTATAATGAGTGAGTAGCTAAGTCGTACTCTTGGCCCTAGTTAGCGTTACTTCAAAATAAGACTCGCTTCTTTCGGCTTAAAACATGATGATGCCTCGGTGAAGCTTAGCCATTGCAAGTGCCACTAATACGCACATAACAACAATGTATTTATTTATACCAAGCATTTAAACAGACATTTATGCAAATTTCGTGTTTAGCATGAAATTCGTATCAATAAGAATTTTTCCTGCTTGTATTATTTATTATTCATTGGAAAATTTAATTTAAAATTCCATGCATATAATTATATTTATTTTAAAACAATTTTAAAATATAACACAAATTTCATTACGAGTTTTTTTATCCCTTCTAAGATCTGAGGCCGGAAAGTCTATGGACTTATATTTGCAGAAGGATTAACTCTTAACAAGTATAAAACTAAAATTTAATAATAACTGTAAATGAAAAATCCTGTTGTATTTCTCTTAAATATTAATGGAATAATAAAAATACTAATTTTTTATCATAGGAATGAAAGTAAAAAAAAAGAAAAAGAAATAACATGACGAAATTTTATAAACGAAGAAAATCAGCTTATTATTCTTTTTAAAAGAAAATATATGATGCATTAGCTAAAAATTCAGCCAATATTTTATTGGAGTTTATAAAAAAATTTAAAAATTCTCATTCCTCTCAATCTCCTAATAAACATATCGATTTCTTGGAAGAAATTTTAATTTGGTTAAAAGGGTCATCCGTTTTCTTTCATAGATTATTAATTAGTTTCGGACTTTACAAGTTCAATAATTATTTGTGAAAGCCCGTTAAACTGTCTAATTATACAAATGAATGTTTAATTACTTTATAAAATATTTTTTAAATCACTGTGATGTTCAAGAATGATGTAAAATCAGAGAAATATTTTTTTGAGGTTTTTTTTATTCTTTAATGACAACTTAAGATATTTTTGTATTATTTCCTCCATTATTATAAATCTTTTTAAAATGAGAAAAACAAATCGACTTGTCACTTCTTATTCAAATGAGGAGAAGCTAGAAAGAAATCCAGGTCTTCTTTTTAACCTTTACCTGTGTTCTGTATCCACAAAAACTGCTACTTAAATTCGGCACATTAACAGTCAGGGAAATTTGTTTAATGAATTTTTACGTAAATATTTTTAACTTATCTCCTAAATTTAAAATATCAAAAATATATATATATATTTGTGTCGTATATTAAAATTCAACTTTGTAGCTATTATTTGGCAAAAAAAAAAACTATTTTTAATTTTAAAACATGAGCAGACGGAAAGGACGAGAATTGAAACTTCAAGCTGCACAGCTTTATATCTCAAGATTGAAGTGAGCGTCTTTGTTCTAGGCTGAAATTCACGGTGAGTCTCAATGTGGGGACGGAGTAAATAGGGGAGGTGGAGGTGTAGAATATTCCAGATAACTAATTATGGAAATAATTAATGAAGGTCCTCGTTGGAAGATCACAATTCCGGTAAGCTTTTCATGATGTGATTGGTGAGAGAGTACCTGCGAATTTCTCTGATCAAGGTTTCTAGAGCATAAAATCATTCGTTCAAAAGTTTATTTAAATACCCTTGTATCGACGGTTCTACTCTCTTTCATGAAGGATAAAACAACACATTTACATAGTACAGATATATTTTCCTCTTTTCAACCCCCAAGTAATTTTATAATTCTCATTCCAAATCAATGATTATAATTATAAAGCTTTCGCTTATTAATAATCCAACTTTTGGCATATCTATGTAAAGGCTATTTTTTGTTTAAACTCTAGATCGTGCGATATGAAATTGGCTTTGGGAAAAAAAAGAGTGCTGCTATTAGGCTTATCTTTCAATTTTAAAGGGTTATTCTTAAGATTTGTTAAGCATAATTTCGCTATCAAAATAAATTACGAATGAAAGACGCCGGAAGTCGAATGCCGCACTGTTCGAGTACCGCTCGAATTCAATTGCAAATAAACATTCGGATGAATAGTTTTCGAACTCTGCAGGAAAGTCACTTCGTACAATTTCCTTTAAAAGCGATACTGACATACACACACAAATTCAAATAAAGTAAAAATTAAATAACAGGAAAAATTTGAATTCTGGATGCAGCAAAACTAAAAGAAGGCCAAAAACTTGCAATCAGAAAATGCCAAACTAAAAATAACGCTTAATGATATATTGTAAAAAATTATAAATAAATTTAGTTAAATATTTAACACTGTTCAAGAACTGAAAAATTTATAAACTGAAACGAAACTCCATTTGTAGAATTTTTTGTTGATTGTTATTTTTTGCTTTTGATTCTTGAAAAGCTATGGAATTATAAAATTTTAAAAAAATGCATTTTGAAAAATTTTGCTGTATTTGGAAAATTTAAATTGTTTTCAATATTTAAGCAAATACAACTTCAAGCAAACAACCAATATTTAAACAAAATAAATAGTTTCATATTATTTATATATAGATCATAAAAAAAAGAAATTGTATCGATTATTTACAAGAATATTGCAAAAGAAATGTATTGATGAATTGTAAAATAAAATGATACTCATAAAAAAATATCATATATGCTGCTGCAAGTTCATGCGAAAAGTAATCATTAAAAGGACACGTAACATGCCAACATAAAAATGCTAAAATATGAGACAAAGTTAGACAATAGAGTGAGATAAATTGCAGCAGTTTTAAAAGATGGCGTGCAAAGGTAAATTACTAGTCACTAATAATAAAAGGTATTTAAGATAAAGGTTGCACGCTTTCTTAATACCTTTAATCATAACACTTAATCTTAATACCTTTCTATTACGCCTTTCTTAATACCTTTATTATACCTTATCTTAATACCTTTAAATTCAACTTTAATCTTAATACCTACCTAGCGAAAATGGAAACGTCCAATAACAGCAAATTCAATATAAGTTACAATAATTATGATATCTGATTTCTGTATTTTCGGTAAAAAAAACTAAAGTTCTCACCTTTTCAAATTACTAAAGGAAACTTACTATTTTCAATTTATAAAGAACCATGATCCAAGTTTTTGGATTTTCCTCGTCTGCGATTAATATGCTCTTTAACCTGTAAGTCAGTGCCAGAAACCAACAGAGTGAGCAATTTAAGGGAAATTTATGTAACAATAACGGCCTGTCATTTCAATCTTGTGGCATATTTATGCAAGCATATATGTTAACAAGATTTGTAACTATATTTCTTGAGAAAAAATAAAAACAATATACTCCAGAGTATCCGGTTTAATGAGGTGGAAGGACTGACCGGATAAGAAAAATAATCCGAGAATACCGGAGTCTATGAATTCATTTCTTTGATCATTAATATCAGAGGATGAAGTTTTCCCCCAAAATTCACTGTTATAACAAATTCACTCTTTAGTGAGCACTAAGCTCTGTATTAATCTCAATATGAACGCAGCTGCAGACCGGTGAATCATACAAGCTTTTGACAATAATGCGTTAAAATACAAGGTTCTATATTGGTAGTTCATTTATGTTTATATATTGCGCTGTAAGAACTTATTCGAGTAAAAATAAGCTAAAGGATATAAACTGTTCACATTCTGATGTAAATTATCTAATAACCCATTTACATTAACTGAAATCGTGGGCCTAGCTCTTAAGAAACTTGGCTCAAACTGATTTTATCTTTCTCTGTTAAATGGTTAAGCAGATATGAAAAGTAACCCCAAGAGGAGATTCCAAGACTATCATTTTTAGATTTTCGAAAAGCCTTTAATAGATCACTTAACAGTCGCCTTGCTTTCTGCATTTAATTACGTTAAAGGGATAAAAGGCCAACTATCAGGGAAGCTGGAGAGCCGCGAAAGTGGACCGCGCATCAGAATATTTACCTATTTCCACCGAACAAAGTAAAAGTAGATCTTGTCATATGAATCACAATATAAGCATTTTATTTCAGTTATCGTTATAAATAGTTTTAATTCAAGAAATGGCTGGAATTTTTCACAAATTAGTGAACTACGACAGCTAAGATGACCTACCAGGTGACTTTGAATACATATTCTTCTTTTCAGTCTTTCTTCTGTGTGAATGCCCGTTTGCAGAACCAAACATTTTCCACATCAACATGAACTGTGATTCAACACGTTGAAAAGGACAGAAGAAAACAGAAGGTGGACAGAGACAAACCAATGCTCTCTTTGATTAGCGACTCAGTCAGAATCATTTATCGATTCATAAGCTACCGAAATTTTCAATTTTTCTGAAAGGAAAACCCTAGCTCATAACTCGCGATATAATCGCGGCAAAAATATCTAAATACTTCTTTCCCTTTTAGCTGAAATGGACTTTACTGGCTTGTGGCAGAAGTACCTTACTTCGCTGCCACTAAGAAGGAGAGCGAGGCGCCTGAACCCCCTCTTATGTTGCCTCCAAGTGGAAGAATTATTGGATCATGCGATTGAACTTCGAAGTGTTGTAGCATATCACGTGGCGCCCGCCGTCATCGAAAAAGTCTGGGATATTTGAAGTCGACTCTGCAAGTCGTAAAATCACCAGAAAAGGAGGAAGGCAGAGAAGGGGAGACCATCGAGAATAACGTTGCAAAGAATTTTGGACCAAAGAATATCAATAGAGAAATTTTTTTTTAATATTTCCATCATAAATAAACTTGAAATTTCATACCAGCAGACCATTTTTGGTTGAATTGTGTTTATGATTCATAAAGCATTCATAAAGGCGAAGAACTTTCTAAGCAGGAATCAGCGGCAGGTTTAGCATTTCTTTATCGCTAGGCAAAGGCATTTTAAGAACCGTCTCCTCTCACATTTTATAAACTAATCAAATTAGTTTTATATTCCGATGTATTTTTAATTTAATTAATATAATAATAATTTATTATAGATTATTTTTTATCTTAGTAATTTTTAAAATTAATAAGTTATTTGTTTATTCAATTATTTGTTACGATTCTTGATTGCGCAGCATCCTTGTTAATTTATTTTTACATGAATTTTGTGTTTATAAATATTGGAAACACAAAGTGCTCGCATAAAAACCCAAATAATTTTAATTGATAAACATTTTATATTGTTTTAATATTATAAAATTCATTTAATATCTGTTTATTAAAAATTTATTTATTTGATGCCGGGGATCTTTTAATCTATCTACCTGCCACCATAAACCATTGCCTAGTTGGAAATCTGCCGCTGGCAACATCAGAAATTCCAATCTTTTAAAGACAGAACTCATAAGTCAAAGTTCAGTGAAATAAATATTTATCAGTAACTGAAACAGTTGTAAAAACTTTATATTCAGGGATAAAATAAAGTCTTGTTGTTGTTGTTGTTACTAATGGCACTTGCCTATGGACAAGCCCGCCGCTGGACCCAGCAGCAGATTAAGCCGAATGAAGCGTCTCTTGTTTTTAAAGTAGCGCCGACTAGGGCCAAGAGTACGACTTTTGCTACACACTCACCACATTCGCTTGCACAACCCCTTTTTACAGGGGGGCACATTCATACATCTCACAGATAGCACACAGAATAACAACCATGCCCGAACCAGGACTCGAACCCGGGACCTCCAGAACACGAGGCAGACGCGCTACCTCTGTGCCAGCAAGCCGGCAAATAAAGTCTTAAATTCCGTAATCAAATCTTAGTTATTGAACTAGAACTTTCTACTTTAAATCGCACTCTTATAGATGAAACCACAATTATTTCTCTATATTTACAATTAAATATGAAAGTCAGACTAAGAATATGAATTAATTTCAACTGTATGTTATTCATAGAAAGTGAATAAGTATTGAAATTGATATCGGATCCTGTAATCACATTATTTTTCAAAAGATGAAATTTTTTTTTTTAACTTTAAGTGATCATTTCAATGTTTGTTGTCGATTTCAGAATATTTTTGAAACCGATTTAGGGTTCTTGCCTTCTCAGTTTCCAAGACTGTAATTCTGCAAGAGCTGTGCAGAGAAATGATGTTTGCAAGATTTTCTTTATGCGAAATTTGTGTCCGGTAGTAATACGAAGTAGACTCTGTAATCTCGAAACATGGTTTTCCGATAAAGATTTTGAATAGGTTGGGAAGAAATATTTTCCAAGCTATTTTCCATTGTAAAACTGAAGCCCTAAAATGAGCCCTCCTTGTCAGTTGGCATACATTTTTGCTACGATTATTTTGCTCAATAAGCCTAAAAATATTAAATAAGGAAATCAATATGGTTTTTAAAAGTGATATCCTTGATTTTCTTGCAAGACATTTAGATTATGAGGAAATGTTTTGATGCAACTCTGCAAATAATTTTTATCACATGTTGCTGCATTAGTGCCATAATATGAAAGTAAAACGATAAGTGAAGGATAATAACTTAAATGCATCTATCTATAAAAATATCACGAATTTCTTTCAGAATTAGAGCAGCAACGCCTTTCATTGTCAGGTTGTTTGGCAGCTATTGTCTCAAATGACTTTCTCTGACCTAAATTTCCAGAGAAATATTTTTTATCTTCTAATGATAAGTCTGAAAGAGCTAAAAGGTCTTATATGATTCAGCTATTATATGTTAAACTTTTCTTTTGGTGAACAGATTTAAAAGTTTACCGAAACCTCAAAAATGATTTTTTAGACTTCCAGAGCATATAAATGTTTTGATTAAAAATTCTTTAAGTTGAATAAATAATTGTTCTTCAGTATATTTTCTTTCTTTTGATCTCAGTAGGCACTAATTAAACTCTGGGAGAAAGAAAATTTCTGCACCTAATAGAAATTCAATAGTTTTGTCTAACGTTTATAGTCTTATGATTCTCGTTGATAGAAATAGTTCCCGCTACGATTCTAAGCTATAGTATTCAACTATTATTCTACACTATTTTCATAATTTTTACTTTTTTATGGTGTTTATAACAAATTTTACTATGTTGTCAAGTTTTATTTGAATATTTATTTTAGGGTCGTGGTAGTTTAATTTTACTAAAAAAACTGACGTATAAACTCATTGAAAGCAGTCTAGGCTTAAAGTTTCTTAAGTTAAAAGTAAGACCTAAATAAAACTAATTAAAAAAAACCTGAATTGTTATTTAATTTTAACTATGAAAACTATTTTACGTTTTCAAAATTTTTGCAAAATATTAATATGTTGTTGACTTTCCAAGAAATAAGGATATTGTGCATGCCTCGTCCAATAATTGTGTGACAGAGCTGTAGAAAACACCCTTACGAAGATAATAATAATTTAAGATGATGATGCCTTCTAAGGATATTTTCTGAATGTAGCCTCGAACTCCCAGAACAGGACTGAAAAGGCAATTCAAATACCTGAATTGTTATTTCCGAAACCAACTTTGGAAAGTCCACGCTTTGAGAGCAAGAAAGCTATCGTGTTGAAACATGAACAGACCCTCCTCGAACTATTGTCATTAGGCAAAGAAAAATGCAAATGGTAGATCACAATGCAGAAGACCTATATTTAGAAAAATAACAATTTGGTCGTTAACAAAGATTGCAAAGCTCAATAAGATTATAAGCGAGAAAAGGCTAGAACCTTCATCACTTTCTGGCTGACTCTTAAACTCTTCTTCAGAAATATCTTCTCTACCAAATATTCTTTAGAGTGCAGGAAAATTCTTTAGACGAGAACTGTTTTTCCAGAATTAAAAGAAAAATTTAAAATGTATATGAATTTGCCAGGATGCTTATAGTATAGATAGTATATTTTAGAAGAAAGAGAGAAGTTGAAATTTTTCAGATTCTTTGGGTGATATGTAGGTTCTTCTTATCATTATTTTTAGTGACCCACTTGTATATTTTTGATAATTCGTTTTATAAGATATAAAAACGATTTCTGTTATTATATCATTTTTTCTTTCCGATTTTTGTTCATTCCATCTTTTCGAATTCATTAGGAAGAAAACGGTTTCCTAAATGGGAAGTTAATTAATAAATGAATAATGGAAATGGGATAAAAAGGGATTTTTGTTATGTTTACATTTTTTCTCTCTTGTCGTTGCACATAATATGGCATAATTATTCAATGATTCTTTCATTTTAGAGGGAAATAATAACCTTTCATCAAATTCTACTAATGACAATCATTTCTTGAAACAGTGACTATAATTATTTGGCCGACGACAAGAAGTTTTGTCCGTTTATTTCTCCGTTACTTTTATATCTTTTTTTCCTTTCTTTTTCTTTCGTTTATTTCTTTTCTCCTTTTTTTGACAATTCTAATCATTTTCTATTTATGTAAAATAGGATTAGTTTCATAAGACTTTTTTCTCTTTGCCGGAATGACGAGGTAATTCAGTGACAGCCGCAGAAAGACAAAGAAAATCTTTAAATTGAAACCAGGCAGACAATAAATAAACAGGAGAAAAAACGTTTATTTCATTACATTGTCAGAACGCTCTGATAAGTAAACGAAGAAAACAATAATTAAGCAAAAAAAACTAGCTTTGGTTTGAATATGAAAATATTCAGTTCGTCATCGTTTGAAGAAATCTCATAATTGAGACCTTTTTTTATTTCGTGGAATTTCGGTATTTTTTCTCTTTCAGAATCCTGACTTGAAGAATTTATGTTTTACTAGCCTTTATATCATTCTATAAATGAGTTAATAATCATTTTAGTCATTAAAGTTGAAAGAAAAAATTTTGGACAATAAATTACTCACTTAATACCAAACTAAGAAAAAAAATAGCACAGGAAAGATTTTTAAAAATGAAAATGAATGAATTTTACTTTAAAAGAAAACTTATTTCAACTAGAAATTTTTTTTACTGGCTCTTAGAGAGAACTGTAATTACTCTCTAAACTAATAAAACATATTTTGGAGTAATTTGGAAGGAGTAATTCCCATTTGCAGAATGGTACTCAAATATTAAAAAATAACTCTTTCTTTGTTATCAGGGAAAAAAAACATCATAAAAGAACAAAATTTGGTGAAAAATTACTTAAAAGAACTGTGATAGTTAGGATTGCATAATAATGACTTAAAAGCATACTATTCTGCTGTATGACAACAAAATAGTATTTTTTCAGTTCTTTCTCATTTCTTTTAAACTAAGATGCTGTTAGAATAAAAAATAATAAAATTGTTAGAATAAAAAAATTTACAAAGTCACTAATTATTTTTTTTTTCATTTTGAGGATCAGTTGTTGCTT
This sequence comes from Argiope argentata, assembly GCA_026289955.1. Taxonomy (NCBI): domain Eukaryota; kingdom Metazoa; phylum Arthropoda; class Arachnida; order Araneae; family Araneidae; genus Argiope; species Argiope argentata. Next base: position 2,505,904 of record JAOUZG010031957.1, on the reverse strand, counting down.
TTCTGCTAAATCTATTTAATCAAAATAATTGAAAATATTTTTCCATTAATTATTTCATTCTGTTTTATTATAAGAATGTAAAATCTGGTTTAAAATATATAAAAATCGTTCAAAATACAATTAGGTTTTATATTTAATATATTGTATTCCATTTCCAGGCCAAACTGAGAGATTCAGGAAGACTATGTGCTATATATATATATTTATCTCAATATGAAGTACTTTCATCTGAAGGCTGTACAAACTATTTCGTATAAAGTTTTTCCTTTAATTAACCATTTACATATGTTATTTATAGCACAGTCTGGGTTTGTTTGCAAAGTGAGATGATTGACCAGAAGCGACTTTCAATAATTTCCTTCAAATTAAAAAACAAACTCCCTCAAAATTAATATCTGAGTATGAATATTTGGTTGGAAAAAATACGCTTGTATGTATATATAATGCAGCGTAGCAGATCTGGAATTGATGAAAACTTTATCGTAAGGCGATGATGTGATGGTGAAAAAAAACCTTTCAGTTTTACCAAGAAAAGCCTCTTATAGACAAGAAAAAGAGATTTTGCAAACAGTTTCAAAACAAAAAAAGTCTATTCGTGAAACTACAAGCAAACAACAAGCTCACATCAAGAAAATTTCACCGCACGTAGATTTAATAAATATCTAAAAATTCTTGGAGCACTTATATTGAAATGACACCAAAGAAATACAAGCATTGTTTTGGCCAATGAACACATGCATTGGATGGATGACTGATTAAATATTTTTTTCAGCAACAAAAAATTCAATTGACTGGCCCTAATGGCTGGGCATAAAAGGGATCTGACAAGTGAAGGAGTTCTTTCTCGGTGTGGGATTCTTCTGTTTTAAGGCAATATTGGTATATGATTAGTATTTTTAAAGATATTGATTTAAATGGAAAAAAAGGTATAAAATTAGAATAAAATTTTATGATTACAAGTACATTAAAATCAGAAGGAGTTTTGTACGTTGTAGTATATTATGACAAGACACACGGGTTCTGGTGAAGGACTCGTTTTTATTTTTAAAAAGGAAATGTCGCGTTAAGTTCAGTTGTATCTCTTCTGCAGCACGAACGCTCTGAAGCTCAAGCACGCAATTTGTAAGTCGCTGCACCTCCCCTTCCCAGTGTCAACGATATCGACTCGGGAATTGGACAGTCCGGCCTGATCGGGTGGTTTTAGTCTCAATTGATGGCTTCTGCTCAGTGGCTGTAGTTGGATGGGTTGTGGCATTAGAAGGAAACAGTCGCGGGGGAGGTAGTCGCTCCAAACGCTCATCTGTCTTTAAAATGAAAGCAGGCTTTACCCGATCCACAGACACCGTCACAGATTTTCCTCGTATGTCCAATTTGAAAATCTTGGTGTTCTGATTCAGAATATGGTATATCATCCATCATAGGGCTGCTGGAAAGGTTTTCTGAAGAAGACTTTCTTGAGAAAAACTTACAATGCTGTGGAGAGGTCCCCATGAACAAAAGTCGAATGTCTACCATGATGCTTTGGATTCTACGGCCGTAAGAAATTCATGAGAGCCTGGAGTTTACTCACAAAATCAATGGGCTGGCAGTTGGTGTGAAATCTATGAAGGAACTCACCTGGAAAGGTTAAAGTCTTCCAAAACACCAGGTCAGCTGGCGTACAACTAAAGTGTTCCTTCAGAGGTGCTTGAAAACCAAGAAGGATTGATGTCAGAACTTTGGTCCAGCGCTCAGTTGCATGTCATTTAATTGCAGCTTTGAGGGGATGATGAAACTCTTCTATCATGCATTTGGATGGAAGATGATAACTGGTCGTCTTTGATCAGTATATTCCAAAGAATTTTGTAAATCCTTTGAACAGTGAAGCCTCAAATTGTCATCCTTGATCAGTGGTCATAATAGCAGGAACTCCATCCGAGATGCCCCGCAAGTGTAAAAAGCTTCAGCAGCAGTCTCTTCTCTGATGCCTTTGAGGGGCTGGGATTCAGGCCATCTGGTGAAACGTTCAATGATACAGTAGGTGTAGCCATTGGATGGAGGAAATAGGTTGATTTGAAAATGGGGACGTGGTCGAACCGTCGAGAAGGCTCATTAAATGTTGACAACGGAGATTTATATGACAGTGGATTTAACAGTTTTGTCAAACTATGCAGTATTTTGCCCACTTAGAAACATCAGAAGAAATCAACAGCCAAATAAAAAGACTTTTCAGCAAATTAACGATACTTCAAATACCTGTATGGTCCACATCATGTAGAGCAGAAAACATTGTATGTCTGTGTGTGTGCGTGTGGGTGTAGGGAGGCGCTGTACCAGTTGAAAGGTCACACATTATTTTGAAGTCATGATTAGGTAAATTCACATACTTCAATTGTAGAGACGCTCTAGAAGTTAAAAGGACAGTTAAATCTGGATCAAACTTTTGGGACTCAGACATAACGTCGTAATCGAGGGGGTTAGGTGCACTTATAAAGGGGATAGTTAATATCATATCGGCAGAAATGTTTTGGATACCAAGAACTTATTGGATGACTGTAGTAAATTGTGACCAGAAATCCAATAGGCAAGCTTGTCGTGGGAACACTTGTCAGTTTTTTGGTGGAACGCGAACTTCAAAGGCTTATGATCGGTGTAAATGGTGAAATAACGACCCTCCGACATATGCAGAAAGTGCTTGGCTGCGAGTAGTTCTCTCTCTTAAGTACTATACTTGACCTCCGCTGGGCCTAGCTTCCTTGAGAAGAAACCCATGGGTTGTAACTATGTGTTTACAAGTTGATGCAGAGCACCACCAACGGCATAGTCAGAAGTATCAGTATGAAGAACCAGCGGGGAAGATGGTGAGGGGTTAGCAAGCAGTGTAGTTTCAGCTAGTGTTTCTTTATATTTTTCGAATACTTGAGGAGTCCAGTTTATATTCAAAGAGTCTTTCTTTTTACGAGCTCCTTTCAGGAATCCATGCAGCAATAAGTGATGTTCAGCAGTGTGAGGGATAAACCACCTATAGAAATTTATAAAACCCAAAAACTTCATTAGAGTATAGATGGTATCTGGTAGCCCATACTGTAGAACATCGACTCTCTCCGGTCAGGACTTCAAACTTTCAGGAGTAAAAAGATGCCCCAGAAATGTTAGCTCTGGTTCACCACATTTACATTTAGAAATGTTCATTTAGATGCCACAGGTTTAAAGGCGTTGGAAAATGACACGCAAAGGAGCTTTGTGCTCCTCGATAACAAAAGAGAAACATAAGTTGTCATAACAGAAAGGTAATACTCTGATTATCTCTTGCATGAAGCGCATAAATATATGTGGAGCATTCAACAGCCCAAAGCAAAGTCTTGAATATTCGTACAGTCTCCATGGCGCCGCAAAAGCAATTTGGTGAATGTTTGCTTCTGCTATCGATATTTGGTGGAAGGCCTTAAAGATATGAAACTTTGAGAATATCTGAATCCCATTGAAAAAGAAAAATCTGAATCCCTAAGAAAAATCATGCAGGTGTGGAATTAGATAGCTATGAAATTCTGTTATGGCATTGAGTTGTCTATAGTCTCCTATTGGGCGTACAGTTGAGTCAGACTTCGTGACAAGGACATAGAAGTGGAAGGGCGTTTAATGCCCAGCTCAAGTAGTAACTCAGGCTCAACTTTCAAAGTATTATGGCTCAAGTTGGAGGTGTCTCGGTTTTTTGGTTATGGGGGGGGGAGCTTTAGTGATAATGTGGTGGACTGTGTCGTGTGGGGTCATCTTTCCAATAACGGTGGAATTTGTAATGTCGTGGAAATCTGCCAAAATGTGGTCAAAATCCACAGATGTGCAAAGAGTGGCAACAGAAGGCTGACTTGCAGGAGCCACAGTACCAAATGTGGATATATAGGTTGTTGATTAATCAACTTCTTACATTTAAGATCAACCAACACGTTGAAATGAGTTTAAAAGTCTGCACTGATTATTGGAATTGTCACATCAGTAAATACAAATGTCCCCATAAAAGGCCTTTGTAGGCCTAAATACAATTGTTTATTTACAAATTCATAGGCTGGAATTTAGTAATTATTATCAGCAGATCGAGAAAAATTTGCCTTTGGGGGATGGCTTGCTGTGTTTTGGTGGTTGCAAAACTGATATTTCACTTCCTGAGTCCTTCAAATATTTTAATACATGCGATTATGAATAAACAATTTGATAATATTTGTTGTCAACCTCCGTCAAGCCAGTTACTGTGACGAGGGTTTTAAGTTCTTTGAAAAATTACAAGGTGGGTTACAGTTTCTGGCACAGTCATCATATCGAGAGTTGTAAAAGCATAGGTTTAGATAGGAACTTGGAATTAAAGCATAGTTTTAGATAAGAGCAACTAGGGGATGGATGCCTAGAGAATTTGGGTTCCCTGGACAGCTCAGCAACTTGGTGGCACAGATCTTTCAGCTTTTTGGTAAGGATGTCACCTGTGGATAGGACTGGCGGCTCAGAAGATGTAGCACACACCGAGGTAGGGGAGAAGATCTTAGCCACCTTGTCGACTATAACATCCAGCTTATGACAGAACTGTTTGGACGTAAGGAGACATACGCTGTAGCCCCAAGCTCTGTAGAAAGTCATCCTTAAGTTGAGTTCCAGCCAGTACAAGCATTTTTGGCAAAAGATGACAGTTTCTGGTCACTCAACTAGAGGTCTCACAGAATTTTCTTGATTTTTTGCTGATCAGATTCCGCGAACTCCAAAATCAGGCGAGTTGAAAAGGTTTTGTATTTGTCCGTTACTAGTGGACTCAAAACAATGTCCGCAGTATCCTCCGATGTCTCAGCTTCTATGTTAACCACTAGCACCGAAAATTTCGTATCGTTGCTTGAGATGCCACTATATTGGAAGGCATTGTCGCCTTACGCTATCCACAATCGAACATTATTTCTCCAAAAAAGTGGTCGATGAAGTGTGACGCGGGCAACTTGCACCGCCGAAGCCGACGGGTCATCTCCAGAAATGCTGTCGGCAAACATCCTTTGCAGCAGCGGAGAGGTAAAAAAACGACGAGTTCAAGCAATGGGTTCAACGGATTCAAATTTCTATCTCACTTCATTGGCAATTCAACGATGGATCGCCCCATATACGAGTAGTATTTTTAAAGATATTTATTTACATGAAAAAAACGGTGTATAATTAGAATAAAATTTTATGAATAAAGTACATTAAAATCAGAATAAGTTGTGTACATTGCATCATATGATGGCGAGGCAAACAGGCTCTGGCGAAGATCTTGTTTTATTTTTAAAAAGGAAATGTCGAGTGAAGTTGAGTTGTGGTTCTTCTGCAACACAGAGGCTCTGGAGCTCAAGCAGGCAATTTGCAAACCGCTGCAATGGCTATATCCTTTTTTTAATGGTCAAAAGTTCTCTGAAGTTTATTAAAAGGCCTCCAAAAGCAATATATTTCCAATTTAAAACATCTTAAAAGGGTAAAATGAAAATTTCAACTGGAAAAAGTATCGATTCACACGTCCCGGTCAATAGCAGGTTAATTTATTCAGATTCAACTACTTGTTAAAAAGTAAATAAGTCATCAGCTCAAACCAAAATCCCATGGAGAAGCTTAGGGAAATGCACGGGATATGTAGCGAAAGCATGAGCAAAACGTAGACTGTATGTTTATCATGTTCTAACAAAAGGAGGGGGGGCACAAATCACTTTTAGAGAGAAATTGATGTAGTAAATGCTTCAATTCTTTGTGTATAAAGCAGGCCCTCAGCAAACTCTGTTTGAAGATTTTAAAGAATCTTCTTGTTATACAAAACACACACACATTTTTTTCGAATGCGTGAAAAGAAATGAATAAACTCAATTTCAAACGCATTATGATAAACTGAATGCTTTTCTTCCAATATACTTTAAAATCAATTGTTTGCTCTTTATATTTAAAAAAAAGCTTAAAGAAGTATCTATTGTGTTAAATTGTGTCTGGATATTTGCATTTATATCGGTTGAAAAAATTAAAATATATAGGTATTGAATCACTATGTATATAAAATTACTGGAAGGAAATTAGGTATGCAGAAATTTCAATGTTCATAAATATTTAAAAACTTTTTCTCATTTTCTGATTAAAAACATTACTTACGTAAATAATCCATATTTTACATAGTTAGTTTCTTAACGTTAAAAGGATTAAATTACCAAGAAAATTACTTTGAAAATATGCACTTCATGAAGTATTTTTTTCTGTTGAAGAAATTTTCTCCGTGAGAATGTTAAAGAAAATAACGAAATAAAGTATAAAATCTCATCTGTGAATGAACATTTTCCATATATTTTTTCACTAGATTTGTAATAACTAAAACATGCAACTTGATACTTATGATAAAGTACTAAACAGTTAAGAAACTGCATTTCGCTAATAGAAATTATATCGATAAGAAATAGTTTCAAGTAAGTGTTAAAAATTTCGGAAATGAGATTTTTCTCAATTTTGAATACTTTTTGATTAACATTCAAATAGAATATTGGCGAATATTATATTTAAATTATTTTAAATATTATTTTGAAAACTCTCTCCATATTTTAGATGTATGGTTAAGTTTTCGTTACTTAATTTTTAAGATTGGTATTTCATTCAGTATTAAAATTACAATCACAAGCTTTTATCATTGCCTATTAAAAATAATTTAATTCTTTTTTAAAACGAATTTAAAAATTAATATTAAACATTTATATACTGTTTGTAATTGTTTCTTGAAGGATTCAGCGAGGAAAAGTAATAAATAATAAGATTAATAGGTTTTTCATATGCGCCACTGAGCTCATTAATTCCAATAAACTGTACAAAATATTGAGGATACTCAACAAATAAGCTCTTATTTATTGTTTTACGAGCTAATGAATATTTTTCAGCATTTTAAAAACATATTAATGTATTTTTATAGCACCTTAGAAACGAAACAGGTGGATATCTTGAAAGATGGAGAAACGAACTCCGGTTCAAAACGTAAGAAACATGCTTACTTCAATTGCAGCAATTAAACCAGTATTTGCCAGGAAATGAGAGGATTAAGAAACCAAAACGCAGCAAAGATTCGAGTTTAAAATGAATCGTACATCATCCTGCCCAAAACTCATTTAGACCTAATGGAACGGATTCATAAACTCCGAACAAACTTTATCGAGTTCCTCCCCTTCCCCGTATTAGGCAAATCTTCGCAACGAATCGCCTCTGGTCATCGATTTACGGTATAATCCCTCCTAGTGAATGATCTTGCCAAAATGTCTGCTGGGTTAATGCAAGTTCATTTTCAGGCATCATATGAATCAACCTAGCAGTCTGTTCACGAATATATTTATTGGCCGAGAATATTTCTTAGCCTATTAAAAACTGAATAGAGGCAGCGTTCAGAAAGTTTTGACCATTCTTGATATATGGACTCTCACGTCGTTAAAAATACGCCTAATTTTCAACTCAGGCCCATTATTTAAGAAATTGTAATACTAAATTGATAGAATTATTGCTTGCAAGCAGTATTCTATTCTTATACTAAACAGGTAATAAAATGATTGTTACTTGAGGATCATTTCTTTCACTATTTCGTTTAAACCACTCACCATATTCGCATTATTTTCACCATATCACCGTATGATCCCTTTCATTGAGGTGAACTAAAGACAATGAATCCATATAAACACCAGAAGCTTCACGACGAAGCTTCAATTTCATAATAGAACCAGACATGACAAAAAGGACTAAATCAACACCCATAACCAGGACATTAAGCATTTATTTACAATATAAATTATTGTGAGTGTAATACCCCTAAGTGCAGAAATAAGCCCCCCAAAAAATTCGCTCAAGATGGGCATTGAAAAGTATCTCAGCTAGAACTAAAGAATTAAAAAAGAAAGAAAAGAAAATATTAAAAAGGCGTGATCAAATTAACACACACATGATGTAAAATGTTAAGCATCTTATGAGCTCTATGTAATTAAATCCATAAGAGCAGGCAATAATTTAATTATATTAATGCCTTGTAATATTAAACTATTATAATAATACTAAATATATAATATTAAAATGTTATAATAAAATTATTATTATAATATACCACCATATTTCGTATGCTTTCTAGTCCAGAAGAAAGACACTAAGCACTCATCCTAAAAGTCCCGAATCTCAACTTGTGTTCGAAAAAGAAGGCGAGTCACAAATGACCGAAACAAGATGATTACTAAAAGTAGGATGGGACATTAACGCCAGATACCTGCATCGATGATGAAAGTTTAAATGCTTTCTCCTGCGACTTAATACAAAACTTTTAAATTTTAAATACTGTTTAACATTATATAATGCTATATATCATTATTCCATATTTTATAATTATACTCGATACCATACGATATAATATAGTTCTGCATAACTTTATTCGTTACTATATAATATTATGCCACACTGTATAATATCATACAATGCTATATATATTTATTTGACACTGTATAATATTCTATTCTATTACATAACATTGCTCATTATCATGAAAAAAGATATCTTATAATATTTATAATATTATATTTAATAACGACCTCTAAATTCCAAACCTGAAATTGTTAAAATAGAATCCCACAAAACAAAACTCTCGATGAATCGAATTTTCTACAGTGAGAAAATACCATAAATGTTAATACAAATGAAACTGTTGAGGAAACGCCTTTCAGTTATTAAAGGACAATTCTCCGCAATCCAGAATTTTTTGATGGAAAAATTGAAAAAGGGTCCACTTTAGGCGACTGATTTAAAAATATTTTACCTTCGGACATTAGCTTCTTAATACAATAATTCCTATATCTTTCAATTGGTTCATAATGAAGTTTTTTTATGCTATTGAAGGCTCTTTTTATTGTTCTTTTTTTCCAACTGATATTTAAATTTATATCTAAATCTTTCGATGTCGCTATTCAGACGCTTGATTTTCTTTTTTTATGTCTTTAAATGATATTTTGGCAACAATATTGGTCGTTGTGCAGCATTTCTGAATTTTATAGGATTTAGCAGTTTCTAATATTAGCCTCAAATGTTTTAAAAATCTCTCTATTTAGATAAATTACCGTCTATTGACGCATTAACAATTTGATATAATATCGCTAAATGGGTCTTGTGTGAACAAAAAATACATCCTATTATTCTAATAGCTACACTGGATTCTGTAAAATGTCAACTATACTAAGTAATCTTTCATACTTAAAAATTATGTGCTTTACAAAATTATTATTTATTATGCATTATATATTATCAGGAACTTTATTATGATATTGATGCTTCTATGGATGAGCATCAGAATTCCAACATTAAGTAACTTGATTTTCAATATAATTAAAAGTCTCCTCTTTTATGCCTTGAGACAAAAACATTCCAGATGCATGAAAATAGGATATAGTGTTGATACGGATATTATTATGTAATTAATGCGTATGAAGATGTGTTTAATATATTTCCCGCGTGTAACAGAATTCAATAAAACTATGATGAGGTTGCAAGTTTAAAAATTATCCACTTTTTGGGAAAGCTTTGAAGTTTCTGTCAGAGAGTGATGGAAATTCAACTCAATATAATGCTCTTGAATATTCCACTCATCATTCAAGTGATTAAAGGGGGGAAATGTCGTCTTTCGCGCATCAGCAGCTCGCCTTTTTTAAATAATTGGTTTTATACATTTTTCCAAATATTTTGAAATTTTTTTTATTATCAAAAATAATATTCTAATAGTATTACATTGTTTATTCTATAATGTTTTTATAATTGGGTTGAATAATTTGTATTTTATAAATAAAAACATTCAATAAACTTTGAAATTTGAAAAATAATATTTTGTTTTCTTGGATATGTGCTCTATTTTTACAAAAACATGTATAAAGGTTATTTGAAGCAAATAAATCCTTTATCTATTTTGCATGAAACTTTTTTTTGAAAAATTTTGGAATGAGTAAGCGTTTGATACTCACGGTCATATTATGTAAAATATCACTTTACAATCGATCGAGTATTTGTGTTTCCCCATGCAGATCATCTCAGCCAATAGTTTTCCTTTTCTCAATTCTACCAAATTTAACTAATTATTAATAATATGAAAATAGGGATATGAATGTTAAATAAGAATATTGATTATTTCTGCATCAAGTATTTATAAGTAATCACCCTACTCGTTTCCTGGACTCGTATCCTTCTGCAAAAGAGTATCGCAAACCTTTACAACTTTTTCATCACTTTCAAAATGTAATTCTGAATAAAATTCAGGCTTCTCTGGCCTCCTGAAGAGAAATATGTTTAAAATGAAATAATAAGAATCATTCTGAAAAATTATGCTGGTTTAAATTTTTACTTTCATCGTAACACTCAGAGAACACAGCACCTTTGTATTCATCGTACATATAGGAATCGGACCTCTCAAACACAAACGAATTCATTAACCTTTCCTCAATAAACAGATTCCTTTTCATTACGATTCAGTTCCAATCTAGAAAATGAATCCAGAAGAGTGCAATTAGAAAGATTATTAATGTTTGCAATTCTAAGATATCAAAACTGAAATTTAATACATCTTGGACACAATTTTGTTCATACCTTAATATGAATATTATTTAAATCATTTGAATATTCCTCCTTTACGTATTGCTGCTACTAATTGATATTACTCAGATTGTAAAATGAAAAATTTGTAAAAAATACAAAATGTCACAAATGAGTGCAAATTTAAAAATGTATTGATCTAATCTGAATACACGTTGATATAGCGATAAAATCATGTATTTTTCAACAATATTAGACGACCAATATTTCAAAAATACAATAAATATTTATTTAAATTTGTCTACAAATAGCACTGCAAGACCTACGTTGCAAGTCACCTTTACAACTGCATCATCCACTTATTTCTGTGAATATATGATAAAATTAATTAATTACAATAAATTTCAAAAACAACTAAGGACCCTGTAAATGATTACAAAAGATGCGTGATTCTCGGGGTGATGAAAACCGTTCGTCGAAATCTAATCCACTTAAAACCTACTGAATCGGCACATTTTAAATACATCGGACAGAGGCATCCTTTCGACGGGGCATCAGGCAAGCTTGGAGTGAAGTGCGCTGGCACATTTAACAGCGATCAAAAATGACGAGATGCATTCGGAAAGCTCATTAAGGTAGCTGAATTCTTTACGTGATTTTATTTGCATAAAGATCATCACTTTCATGAATGAATTTTATTTAACGCTAGTAGTCTATGAAAATAAATTCTATTTTTAGCAAGATTCATGAAAGAATCAAATAATAAATAAAAAATAAAACAGACAATTGTGAAATTAAACGGATAAGAGTAAAACTTATCAAAGTGGGTCTACAAGATATAATAGCAGTAGCTGCTTATAAACGTGTCATAATTTAATCAAAGCATACTTTTGTATTTATACTTGACAATGGATTTTCAAATGTGCTAAAGGTTGTTATCTTCAAAAACAAGGAACCCTCCAACTATTTTCTACTCGGATAACTTGAACACAGGAATTTCATTTCTTTCTTCCCCCAGAATGCAAAGAAAATGTTTATCTTTGAGCCTGCCGAATGACAGGAAATTGATTTTTGAATCTCTTTTACGAAGTTTAAGCCACTCTAGAGAGGCGAAATCTTCCGCTTTAAGCTTTTTAAACCGTTAAGTGCTATTGAATACCTCGGCGAGCTTAAAACTTTGCATCCAATAAGCATTTAAAAATGCATCTTCTGGTGAAGAACCGTCGTTTGGCTCTTCTTCAGACGGTATGGAACAGAGGAGGAGTGAGGGGCCAGGATGGAGTGATAAATTAATTAAAATCAGCGTCACCCCCTATTGATCCGTTGCCGTTATTAAAAGGCTGTACTACAGCCACCGAAAGGACGATAAGGATTAATAGCGGACATCCGGGGGGGGTTGGCGTTATTGATTATGACTTTAATATCGCCGTCGGAAAAGGGAATTCAAACAGAGCCCTTCCATCCATTCCTCGTTTCGTCTAGCAATGAAGAATGTGAGATTAAAATTTCCTTCCGTAAAATGGCAGCAGGGAGTTAGCTATCCGTGAGCGCTCATGAGGCCCAGCCGACTATCGTGGGTTGAAATAAAGTGGGTCCTTTGATTCGTCAATTCATTCCATTCTAGTGTAATTAGAGAGTAATGGATGCAATCAACAAAGTAAACTGTCCAACGCCGTTTTGAGTAATGTTTACCATGCGTGAATAGCATGGCTTAAGAATTTTAGGGTCAATTCAGGGAGCAACTTCTTTCTTTCTTTCTTTTTATTTTGTACAGAGGGGCACAAAAATGATGTGCATTTCGTACCCGAAATATTTGTCGAGAAATTACTATTATGGCCAAAATACTCGATCTCAAAATTTTTAAGAAAAGCGATGCCTTCATGTCCTGAATGCGAACACAAGTTCGTCTTTCTGTCCCTATATGGAGATGATCATTTGAAAAATTCCAGACATTTAGACATTTCGCATGCATTCCCTACAATACAAACTGTTTTATTGTATCAAATTTTTTAGCGTAAAGCAGAGCATTTAACTATAGCCATAATTGAGAAAAGAAAATTACTCCGATTTTTTTTTTTCCGTTCTGGAATGATGAGCGCTAAAACGGCGAGGTATAAAAAATATTTATCATCATGAATTCACTTTAATTGTCAACCAATAGTACTATTGAAAGGAATTATCGCATACACCTCAACATTTGTATTCATTTTCCATTCATATCCATATCGCACTATTGAAAAAGTTTTGTATGTTTTAAAATGGTTGAGAAATGAACTTTCTTTCATTAATAAAATTTATAGTTAACACCGAAAAATTTCCAAAGAAAATAAATTTTCGAATTTTAGTGACTAACCGCTCACTTCTATTTTAACATTTAATCGTTTTAAGTTTAAATAATCCATTATTAAGGTCAGGTAAATTTAAATCTTTTCATATAGTAACCCATTCGAAGTGAATTGCACACTTTTTATTCAAAGAATATTATTGCTATTTAGTATCCTCAAAAAGTACACCGTCTGAAATGGGTTAAAAAATCTTTTTTACACTTTATTAACTATTAAATATAAATGTCAAATTTAAACTTAAGTAAATGCAAAAATTGTTTTATGCATGCATGTTTTGTGAAAATATCAAAAAATTATTCCGTTCTAATATATAAAAATTCAATATTTTCTATTTTTGATTTTTGATTTCATTGTTTGTTCTTATTTCAATTATGATTTTCATGTTATTAAGAATTAGTTTTTTAAACCATTATTCTAAATCGCCTTAATTAATATAGTTATATGATTGGTTACACAGCTGATTGCCATATATAGTTAAAATTAAATAAATTTAATTTGCTGATTACATTTATTTGTTTTTAAATTCTCTTTTTTGTTAGACAATGCTGAATGGTCTAATTGTAGAAGTTTTTGTATTCAAAATATTGGGAGTTAGATTGGAAGTTTCTTACTTTAAACGAGTGTCTATTTAAAAATCAGTCTTATTTGTCCAATTAACGTGTTATTATTACTGATCAATCACAAAACATTCAAAAATACTTTACTCGTATCAAATTTTTGGTCATCTAAAATAGAATTTTATGCCCGACAAGAAGAAAATTAATTTGGTTGGTATTATATAAAATCTTTCGTTTGAGCAAAGGAGCTCTTTTCTGGTGTGCACCTGGTTCTGAATCCTCTTCTAATCTCTCTCCTTCTGTACGAAGCTTGCTTAATCTTAGCATCCATTATGGAAGAAAATGCCTTGAAATGACGTTATGGGTTTAGCAGGAAACAGTAAGACAACAACAAATTGACCACAAGCTCAATTAAATATCCTAAGTGATTATTTATTTACTATGTGACATTGCTCGTAATCTGACCATCGTAAAGAAGGCAGTTTATGTCAATTATTTATAATGACGAATTTTTATTTCATGCATGAAATCTATTTCATCTTACGTGTTTAATAAAATACTCATAATGAAGAATTTTCATTTCATGCATAAAGTATATTTCATTTTATGTATTTGGCGAATTATTTATAATGATGAATTTTCATTTCATATATTAAATATATTTCATTTTATGTATTTGATGTATGGATGATATTCTTTAATGTTAAACTAAACATTGTACAAGAAAATTAAAACGAAATCTAATATTCTTACTCAGGAAATTCAACGCAGAGAGAGCATTCTTATATTGAAAAAGAAATGAGGCTCCTTTCTAAGAAAGAAGGCTTTTATCGCATTAATGCTCAAATAGATTTCTGACTTTCATTACCCAGCAGAAAACAGAACAACAGTTTACTATTTTGAAGACTCGATTCACCCACCTACATTTGTTAAGGCTGGGAACTTACAAAATTTGGCTCAATTCGTATGCGACCTATATCGGTTTTACACGCCAAGTTTTGCTTTTTTTTCTTTCAGAAATTTCAATCTGATTATAGAGAGTTGCTTTAAACTTTAACAACTTTTACTTGCTTTTTCTAGTTTTTTTTTAAAAATTAAATATTGATTTTTAAAAGCATATGCAATCATTAGCGGCGCTTTTTTAGTAGTGTTCTAAACTCAACAGCAATGTTAAACTTTTTTACGCATTTGGACATTTGAATGTTGTAGATACTCCATATTTCGATTTTATTATAAACTGATACAAATGTTTTAATTCCATAAATGGGGCGCAGCTTAACCAAAAATTTCTGAAGTGCCATAAAACACACACTCAAAACCAATGCCAGAAAATAGCTTGCGCTAAACATCCAATAATGATGAACTGGAAGTATTCGATCCGAAAAGGGCAAATCTTCCGATCGAATTTTGGTTCAACAATTCCAACAGCAACACTCTGTAACACCCCGATCCCCCTTGCCTGAGTCAAGAGAGTCGGTTGGCCCAAGGATCATTTATTTTACTTAAATACAATCAGTCGCATCTATGTTCTTTACCCCACAAATAATCGAGAGCAACGTATAAGATTATTCAATTACTACCCAGTCCTTTTCTTCTTTTTCGTGCCGTTTCTTCTGAAAGATTCGTTTTAAAATAGAATTTCCCTCCCCTCTACAACTTTTCATGAGATAAGATGGCGCTCTGCTCTAAGAGTTTTCCGTGCATTGGACAAAAAAGGGTAACAAATGACCTGACAACGCGGAGAAAGAAGAGCGAAATCTCCAGAAATCCAAAGTAGGAGAAATGGGAATATTATTGAAAGAGGGAGTGGGGCGGTGGTCTGTTGTTTTGCGTTTTTCGAAAAGTCCCCTTTTCACACAAATGAAGATATTTCAGTGCTCTTCGATTTAAAAGCTGAGTTCCGCGATGGCATTTATTTTTAAAAACGCAATTCTAAATTCACAATGTACAGTCTCAATATAACTTAAATATCTGATCTTTTTCAATTTCTGCAGCATTTTCAAATAAACATTTTGAAAAAAAATACAAAAAAGAAATTAATGTAAAAAATATGTCCGTTTTTTATGAGGGTTTTCCCCCATTTACGTGATAAAGACAAAGCGTTTTACTGTTTTTGAATTTAAATAGAATACAATAGGCAGAAATGTTTTTACGTTCAGATTTTTTCATGAACATTACATTAAAAAATATTTCCTGGCTAGGAAAATCTTAGACGTTTTTTAATATTATTTTTGTTTTATTTTGCATGGATTTTTTTTTCTATTACTTGAGAATTTCGAATGACAGGTTTTCTATCGAATGGTACAAAAGTGATACAAAAACAAATTCATTCATGCCTGTATTAAATTATATTTATCACTCCCCAGTAGTATTCACAAGCCACTGCTTGGGGCGAATCAAATCAAAACCAGATGAATATAAAATGAAGCTATAAAAATGAAGCAAAACAAAGGAATAATAACTACGCATGTTTCCACCCTCGGTTTCATTTAGTGAATACAAACGGTAACAATAACATAAATTATTGGAAATGAAAGCGCATTACAAAAAGAGAGAAATAATGAAAATAGATGGCATGTCGCAACGCAAATTATACCAATATAATTAAGCGTGTATATTGATAATTACTGCTTCTATATTGATTACTGCAATTCATTAACGTGTAAATTGATAGCCCAACAGACCCACTTACAGGACGGTATTTCGGTGGAATCGGGTGTTGAACCTGTAATCCTCGGTAAACTGCAGCCTGGCGTAAATTGATAATTATACACATTTCCACCAAAGATATCAATTTAGCGAACGACAAACGACACACTCGCATAAAGTATTGAAAATAAAAACCCATTACAAAAAAGAAAAAAAAAGAGGGGCAATGAAACTATATAATTTGTTGAAATATAAATCATGAAAATATAATTAACGTACACGGCGCCTGCATACTTCATTCTTCGACCCTGATTAGAATTAAATTATATGAGCTATACAAATATTAAATCAGCAACTTTTTGAATTTAAAATTTTCTGGAAATATAAATAAAGATTCAATTTGAAATTTAAATATAATTCTTAGATGTTTGAAATTTGGGCTGAGTTATATGAATCAAAAGCCGGTCGTTTAAAACATTTTTGTAGACGCAATTCCTAATTCTTCTATTTAAAAAGACAATAATTTTGACTCAAAATATTTCACTCTATTATTATTCAAAAGAAACTCGCATATATGTGTTCGTGAACAATAACAGAAATGTGAAGAAAAAAGGAATTTTTTTTAAAGATTCCTTTACGTCTTGTAAGAGAAAGGGAAACAGTAAGTGCCATCTTCCTTATCTGGCCATTATTTAACATGGTCTTCAAAACCACATGATAAGCTAAATAAATAAATAATGATTAAAATTGAAAAATTATTGATTAAATTGATAAAAAATTTGATTAAAATTGATGAAAAGTAGATATTGATTGAATAAATACATATGAAAAAATAAATATCGATTTTTAAACTTTGATTAAAAAAATTTTGTACACATTGCTAATTCTTCAACTGTTGGAGAAGACTGAAAGAACTTTGGTCACACTGGTCAAACTGCTGAAAATCCGGGTTTAAAAAATAATAAAAAGCATTTATTTTGCACGTATGGCACAGTACATTATATTGTTCAGCGTGAATTCCATTTTACTCTGAACATTCGTTCAATTCGGCCATTTTTCTTGACAAGGTCAAAGACGCCACCTTCTCCTATCTCCAGGGCAGAATAAAACACCCATTGTAAATAATTTTTGACTGCTCCTCTTTTGTGAAGAAGAAATCGATTCTTTTCACTACTGGGCAGAGGAGACGCTGAAGGGAGGAGGGACGTAAGAGCGAATCCCCGTGTTCACGTGAGAAGAGGAGGGTTCTTAAACTGACCGGAGGTCGAATTGAAAAAGCGGGAGGGACTCAGAGAGAACCCGAAAGGCAAGATCTGAATCGCTAACGAAGGAAAAAGCGCCCATTTCCTATGGATAGGAGAGAAAGTGGATTTGGATAATAGTTTCTCTAGGAACTGGTCTTTATAGAAGGAGGTTTTTAGTTCAGATTGAAAAGGAAATTGGAATATTATTGATAGGATTGTTTCTCAAGTAAATGACTGTCTTCTTGATAGAAGGAAACTTATAAAATTGGATCATTTTTGAAATTATTAAAAAAAAATTATTGGAAGGTCTATGCTTCTTACAGTAATATAAGAAAGGAGATCTGTTGCCTCGTTCCTGATGGATTGCTGATTCAGTATCAGAAGAACCTGATTATAAATTAAAGACAACTTTTTTCAATTCTATTCCCCCCCTAAGATTATCATTTGACCCATATTGTAAATACAGAAGTAGTACAAAATCGTAAATAGTATAGTAATATAAAGTGTTATAAATTACAAAATATAAAAATCAAAGGTAATTTTTTCTGATCCCATTCACCCAAGATAAACATTCATCGCAAATTGTAAATAAGGTAGTAGTATAAAATCGTGGAATATAATAAAATTTCGATTGAGAAGACGCTTTAATCCCATACAACCATTATAATTGAAAAACAAATTGCCTATATTTGTGGTTCCAGGTTTTTTCTTAGAAGTTATGTAACATTTTGAAGCTACTATTGATTTAACCAATTAATTGTAGAAATGGCTCTTCGGAAAATTGTATTGAAATTTTTTCTCGAAAATTTGAAAACGAGTATACTCTTCCTATATAGAGTATGAGTAATATGAAATTATGTTGCAATAAAATGACTTTTTTTATTTATTCAATAATCGCATGACTTTTTTCGTATTTTATTTCAATAATCACATTTATTTATTTGCTTAAACTATCAGACATTTTTTGCACATAAACGAAAAAAAACCATAAAAAATTAATTTATTGTTTTAATTTGCTGTTAGGCAATTGAACAAAGCATGCTACAAAATAATCTTATCCTTGTTTTTATTACTAGTTCAGTTTTGATGGTTGAAAACAATCTATGAATGGCTAATTGCTTCTGAGAGGACTAATACAACAGATGCATTTAAAAAAAACAATTCATATTACATATGAGTTTCTTTGATAAAAAATAATCTATAATGTTTTAATTGTTCCCTTGAACTCGAATTGGTCAAAAAAAATTTAACATTGTGAAATCTACAAATATATTTGAGTTTTTACTAAAACTGGAATTCAAACTGCAAATTGTCAATATTTATAATTCCTGACGAACAAACTCGTCATAACTCAAAATGTTGCACTTTTACCTTGACTAGTATACTCGTTAAAAACCGTTGACTGGTTACTTTTGCATCTGTACTCTTGAGTTATTATTGCCATTATACACTGAAGTGCCAGAAAAACTGATTCATCAATCTAATATCGTGCAGAGATCCCACGAACTCGCAGAAGTACCGCAGCACGACTCGGCATGGATTCAACAAATTTGTGAAGATTTTCTGTAGACATTTCACATCATAATTCTTTCATTGCAGTCCACAAAGCCATGGGAGTGAGAAGTGGTGGAGATCTCCTAAAGACAACACACTGCAAAACATTCCAGATATGGTCGATAATGTTCATGGCAGGAGAATTAGGTGGCCTGGAAAGAGAAAGAAATTCAGAGGAATGTTCCTCAAGTTACTTGGTAGCAATTGTAGACTCTTGGGGGGGGGCACATTATCCTGCTGGAATCGTCCAAGTCCATCAGAATGTACATAGGACATGGATGCATGTAGAGAGTCAGAAAGGATGTTAAAGTCATAATGACCTGTCATGGTTGCGTCAGCACACATCAACGATCCCATTTCATATCAACTTCACAAACCCCTTACTCTCATAGAGTCTTCACCAGTTTTAAAAATTCTTTGTGAACCTGAGAAATACATAGATTCGTGGAGTTTTTTCCGCACCCGCAACAGCGATCCACCCAATACACTTGGAAACGAGACACCTTAGTCCAAACAACATTTTCCCGATCATTAAGAGTCCATACGCGGCTTTGGTGAACCGAGGTAAGATACAGAGCTTTGTGTCGTTGAGTCATTAATGATACACGAGATGGTTTGCGGGTGCGAAAGCCCATAACAACTAGGTTACGTTGCACAGTGCGTACACTAACACTTGTTGATGGACCTGCATTTAAATTTGCAGCAATTTGAGGGAGTGTTGAGAGTCTATTTCGTGTAGCGATTTTTTTCAGGTGTCGGTAATCTCCAGGTGAACCCAGTATTTGCGGTACACCCTAGAACTGATTGTGCGATAAACAAATTCCGTCTCTATTTCAGAAATACTGTGCTCCGTCTCTCATACGTCGTCGATTAATCACCGTTAAAAACTTTATAACCTGCATCATAACCGCAAGAACCGATGTAATAGCCTCCTCAGACACCTGTTGTCTAATATAAACACTGCCAACCACATCGCATTACGCTAACTGGTTGAACATCTCCCTTACTTGTATATGACCATCTACACCAGTTTTTCGGGCTCTTCAGTGTATTTCATAATAGTAAATTTCTTATAGTATTCTCCCGGATATGAGGTAACTCCTTCCTGACACAGGAAATTTTTTCAATTTTTTATTTGATTTTTTTAAACTTTACTATTTCCCCGAAAAGTGTTTATTTTGGTTTTAGATAATTATACCGGGAACTCAACTAATTCAGTCATTTTTTGAGTCAAAAGAAATTCAAAATGTTTGGATTTTAATTTCTTTTTTCTTTCTCTGCTTGTGTATATGTTATTCTGCAGATTAGCTAGATAATTAGCAACTAGGGTGATCGTTTAAAGTGCAAAGAATGGATTCATTTCTCAAATTACCCAGATTATCCGCACATTATCTATTAGGCTCTCCTTAATTTGTACATTACTTGGCATTCCTTAAAGTAAAAATCAGATCTTTGCTGGAACAACAGCATCTTTTCTTTTCTCATGAATAAAATGTTGTTCATTTATTTTTAATATCTATATAATCAAGTTAATGCAATCAAATAATCAGCATCAAATAATCTAAAGACTGGTGAAGCCTAGATTTGCATAGCGCAGGGGATGGGAGTAGGGAAAGGAAATGTGTGAAACAAATTTTTTAACTTTAACAATATGGAAGCCGTTATGTGAACATTAACTAGTTAAAATGGGGAAAGGGTTTTAACACTGGCATTTTAACGGATCAAATAAAATGGCTGGCAGATAAGCTAGATAATCCTCACATTAATGAATTTCGAGTTTTAAAGATATTTTTTATATGTCACCGTAAAATTGCATAACTCAGTTATTTCATTGAGTTAATTTATGAAATAAATAGACAAGACATTTAAAGTACATAATGAGGAAAAATTTTCATACTTTACATAATTATTCTATTAAATAACTAAAGATAGAACTTTAAAGTCAAAAATAAGCAATTCACGAATTAATTGATTATAAATCTTTCTACTCTGTGAACTTCAAGGTAATGTTGGAGTAACCAATGAACAAGTGATACTTTTTTCTGTGCGGTTTTAGCACTTTTACGTCTGCTATGATAGCTATTAATCTTTCACGAGGTATTTTTTAATTAACATTTAGAAAACACCGTGCAACACTAAGTATCACACGAGGGTTACAGAAGTACAATACATTGTTTAATATGCTTTCTAAAAAACTAACCGTTTTCTTAAGCTTCAAATTCTATATATATATTTCTGTAGCTTGCAGAGCATCTTATATTTTTAAAAATTCAAGGCAAGACTCCAAGCGTTTCCGAATTCCATCGTTTTTTTTTTTTCACATCATGATCTACAAACTATTGCCAGATTTCAAAAGTTTACAATTGATCATCATTTATTTTACAAAATAATATTAATAAAATATGTTTATCAAAGAGAAAATTCGTTTGCTTTTACTTTTAATTATATTTTAACAGAAATAAAATTTGTAGCAGTTATAAAATACCTGAAAAGGAATCGTCTTCTAAGTGTCTGTTAACAAATGATGGCATTTACCGAACAC
>JAOUZG010031957.1:2419078-2441903 GCA_026289955.1 Argiope argentata | reverse complement strand
TTAAAAAATTCGGCCTGATTTTAAGTGTTTATAAATATAGATTTTATTATTTCTATACTGTGTTATTTCCTTTTCACATTTTAATCCTTTTTCTAATGATACTTTTCGTGATTTTCTTTTAAGTGCCCCTTACATTGTCTGTATGAATTTTAATTACTGATTTCTCTTTTTTGAATTATCTAATGTTTTTTATTTACAAAATTTATTGCAAGTTTTTATATTTCATTTGTATAATTGATTTAATTCTATATGGTGGGTTATTGAGATTTTTTGCTGAACGTAAACAATCTGCAAAAATTTATTTATTAAAAAAAGTTTTATTTTATAAGTAAATATTTTACAGATTTACCATAGTTATAAAATGTTCTTTAGTAGTCGAACACAAATGAGATGAAAATTATGAGATTTTTCAGTCTTAGACATTTGCTTGAATGTGAATATAAGGCAAAATTTGACTATCGTTTGAAAAAAATTCATAAAAAATTCATTCTTTCATTCTGTTAAAAAAAGACCAAAGTTATAAAGTGATAACACTTTGAATATCTAGGATGAACAAATTATTTTCTATTTCTAATTGTAAATACACCTGCGATTACAACGACGGAAAGCAACGCATCGTGAGATTCCGGTCATTTACAGTTTGCTATGCTCATTGTGGCTCATAATAAACTCACGAATTTCTCTTCCGAACTCTGCAATAAGATTTCTCTATTACAGCTGGATTGTTCTTGGTAATTTTCCTATTTGGTGCTCTCCTTTTAATAAACAGAAATGTAAAATGCACTTTAGAAAATGGAACTTCAAATTATTCTTAAAGTAGAAAAGATATATTAATTTAACGAACTTTCTTCATAAGTTTTTCTGATTTTGTTGTTTCATTCACTTCACAGAATTGTACACTGGACCTTCATGCCTGTTTCACTGTTTTAATGGATATCTAAATCAAATGTCACGTATTCAAGCATTACGGAAACCAACACAAAGTTTTATTTATACTTCCAAATCATCTGAAGAAGAACTCGACTTGTCAACTAAGCTTCCACTCCATTTTCCCGGTCTTGAAGCGAAGCGGATTTTCAACTTAATCAAAATAAAAAAGACTTCGGGGCAAAGAGAAGTAAAATATTCACAAGTTTCCTTGCTACAATTGTCTTTTAAAACCGGTTTTTTAAAATCAAATCTCCCGAAGAGAAAAACGACCAGAAAAGGAATAAACGTGGAAACAGTAGAAAAAATTCAAACAAATAGATGAATAAAAATCCCTAAAGTTTCCCTTTCCTTTTCTAGAATTGCTCTGTCAGGTATCAGAGCGATGCTTGAAAAAGGGGTTGGAAAACTATTTTTTCTTTTTCCTCTTCAAAAAGTCAAGCCAAACAACCTATTTATTTTTTCAAGCCCAATATCGAAATAAGCTCATTGTCGAACAAACTGCAACTGCGGTTCCTTGGGGCAGAATATGAGGGTGTCAGATTTAAGTGACATTTTGAGTGGGGAATTATCACTCTTTGAGGTATCTTTCTTGGGAATTATCTTTTATTTCTCTTTATTTTCCAAGTTCGAAAGAGAGTGAGTACAATATCTGAATATAACAAAGGAATTAAGAGAAAAGAAAAGTAAAGCAAAATTTACAAATGAAAAAAAAAATCCGTACAGCATCCATCAGAAGTACTTTTTGTCATTGATATTTGTCTAGTATAATTAGGAAAAAAAACGCTACATACTAAACGAGAGAAGTTACTAAGTCTATTAATAAACGCTTATTGAAACAAAATACATTTCATTTATTCGCATATTCATTTTAGGAAATCATTAATTTTCACTTATTACAAGATTAACTGTCTACGCCACGCAAAATTAATAAGATAATGGAAATCCGTCTGTCATTGGCACGGTTGATTGCAACATCAAAATTTTGGAAAGTTATTTGACGTAAAAAATGTAACAATAAATGAAAATAGTAACTGTAATGCAATTTCTGAGCAAATTATTTGCCTCCTTTCTTATTTAGCACGCACACACACACACACACACACACACACACACACACACACACACACACGCAAATACTGAAGTTCACTGGAAGGTAATACATTTTTGATAAATTATTCAATTATACTATAAATTTTTTATTGATTTCTTAACAGTGAAATCTTAAAAAGAATTTTCTGCTTGAAGAAGGCAAATGTCGGTATCTAAAAATTTTACAGAACATTTCAAAACTTTATATCAAAGCTCGACATAGAAAACCTCTAATGCTTCAGAAATTACGTTTTCTCTGAAATTTTTCTTGCGGAATTAATTTCTCTTCTTAATTTAAAAAAAATAAGCCTCTAGTCTTTCTTTTGAAAAGAACACCCCAAAACAAAGAATATCCGATAAATATGTTTTCTGATTTCTGTCAGAGGAAGTTTGGAGAGCCCAAGAGCCGTCATCCTTATTTGACAGAGGTTCAAATTTGAGAAACCAATTCAATACTAACATAGGGTGCAAATTATGGATGAAAACTCCTTTATCAATAGGAGACTAACTGTACACTCAAAAGAATTTGAGTACAAACAAAACTTTTCAAAGCTAAATATTTAATTTAAATAAAAATAATCTTGCAAGAGCGTTTGGTATATCATAGTTATTTTTTAAATAAGAATAAGTCAAATTTGAATTAAAGCTAGCCCGCCATTGTTCAAGGATGTGCAGCATTATATCTTAAAATCATGAATTTAATTTCGCCCTGGCTGCAACTTCAAAATTATTCTCTACTATTCTGTGGAAAAACAACAGCAATGAATTTTTTTGTTGATACTAATAACAAGGCAGTTTGAAGCAGGCAGGTAAAGAAACTTTTCGTTCCGTATATATATAAAAAATGAAATACAGGAAACAAAAGCGGCGGATAACAGCAAAACTGTCTCCAGACACTTCTTCCCCCCCCCCCAACCCATGCACATTTAGTTTAAGAACCTATAGAGGAAAATTGCGGATCAGAGGGTACAAATCAATTCTGTTGATAACAGAAAAGAAAGAGAAAGAAAGAAAAATCGGGAAAAGTCTGTTTGTTTTTACAGAAGTCCTTTCGACAGTTCGTTTTCATCCAGAAACAAGAACACCTCTTCTCTCTGTTTTCGCAAGTTGACGGAATCGTTTAAGCCGCCTCTTTTCATTTTTCGGAGTTTTTTATTCGATACTCTAAGAATCGTTTCGTCATTTTATTCTTAATCTAACCGCATTCTTTTCATACGATTTCTGCCCGACACTAAGTTTCGGAGGAATGAAAGAACATTTTTATTCGTCTTTCAATGAGTAACACAAGGATTAGTTGGTTGGTTGGCAAGAGTTCAATGGCACAAAGGTCAGGCTTGGCCATGCTGAGCCAAACATATGGTTAAAGAGAACAGTAAAACTAAAACACATCAAATTTGTAAAAGATTAATAAAAAACTTCTTTTACTTTAAAGAGATTGATGTAAAAAAAGCAATCAGAAAATTTACAATGGAACCAAACCTGAACTTTATATCATAATATAGAAAATAGAAGTAGGACTGAAAAAAAATAAAGTCTTAGAAAAATAACATTTTACAATAATACAACAGAAAACAGATTGAAGTGTACAATAAAACACTCTGATATGAGAAACGGTGAAAAAATAAAAAATAGTTTAATCGGAACACAGAAGAAAAATTAGCGGAATGGCTCAAAGATGGTTACCCAACAAAGGTAATTAATCAGAAGATACAAAATGAAGTCATTTATTATCTCTAACATTACTTATTTATTTATTTTTTCTTTTGAAAATCGGAATCTGAAACGGACCATAGAAGGGTAATCTTTATAAATGGACCATAATCATTCGTCCAAATATTTTTTCCTTTTCAGTTTTAAAAGAGATAAAAGATATTTGGCTATCAATCCAGTGTTGAATCCCGAGGCACTACCTTCAAGTTAATTCTTTCAAGAATTTAGAGCCTTAGCACAGTTGATAAATTAAATTACAAAATGAAAGCGCTGTCTCTAAATTTACCCATCGAAAGCTTGATTTTGACCCCTGAAATGGACTGTGGTCATTTTCATGTAAGTTTGAAAATGACCGTCAAAATTTTTGCTGGTCGAAAATGATGGAGTCCATTTTCAATAGTTTTGTGTTTTCCGTCTGTGTGGTGTAGAAGTTTGGAGTAGGGGAAAGCAGCTGAGGTGTACTACTCATCTGACCGTGGTTAAAAATTATGACTTATGTTCTAAAATATTCCTTGTGCTGATTCAAAACGGGACATTTATATAACTAAACTAATCATCTTCGTTCATACTATCGTCATCGCTAGCGCAAGAGATCAGATACCGCCTTTGTTTAAACTCAGATCTTCTATGCACACCCTACACTATGAACGTAATATGGAAAATAAGTCGAAGATCTATGAAGTCTTAATTGTACTTAATAAAAATGATTTAAATGTCAGTTATTTTTATTCAGCATTCATTGTGCTGATTCAGGCAGTTAATTTATTTAGAGATTCCAAAGATTCCATTTAACTCTTTAAAACTACGTGATATCTTTCCTCAATCTTTTATAGATAAATAATTAAGACATGGTAGTTTCCTTTTAAAGCCATTCGATGAAGAAAGGGCCTTTTGAAAGCACAATTTTCCATTCTGAGAACCACGTCATAAAAGCATTTAGTATGCTTCCAATTTGTACTAAAAAACCTTTTTGGCATACCAGTAAGAAACCATTAGATTTAGATTCCAATTTCTGCACACACACACAAAAATGTAAAATGTACCGAATGGATTTATTGAATTTACCAAGTATCTTAATTTTTAAAGCACATACTAATTTTTTAAAACATTTTTTGAACTGAGGAGTATTTGAAAATAATATTTTAATACATTTGAAAAATAATTTATTATTTAATTGTTTTTATTACTTATAATTCATTTATTTTTATTATGTTATTGGTTTTCCACAGTTTATCTAAATAATAATTTTTCTTTTCAAGTCTTTTTTTAAAAACTAATCTATCAACCCTTAAAAATATAACAAAAAAGTGTTTGTCTGCATTTTAATTTACGTTTGAAAAAGGTTAAAGTAAGAGGGTAAAAATTATGTTTTTATCGAATGTAAATTTTTTTATGAGTGTAGCAAGGTAATAATCTTTTACATATGAAAGAATTTACAAAAGGGAGAAATGTGCAAGTAAAATTTCTAATTCTATAAGTCAGCTTGAAAGAAAATCAGAAAGATATAAAAAATGTCGTTGAAATCATGAAGAGATAGCAAGAAAAGGAGGATGCTAACCATTCACATGGAGAAATTTAGTTATTCAAATAGCACGAATTAAATTTATGCATAAATGCTTTTTTTTATTTCACTATAAAGGGGAAGGTGGAAATATCCGTATGTTGTCATTTATTTTTATCGAACAAAAGAATCGATTCCTTCCTTTTTCTGTTTTTTGATCTTATTTTATTATTTTTTAACTTCTTGTTTATTACAACTAATTTCATAGTCATTTCTTACTTAAATTGCCTTATTTCAACGTAGAAACATTTTTAAATTCCCTCAATGTCATTAAACTGCACTGTTCTGTGAAACGAAATGATACGAGACATGCATATCGCTAAACGTGGGAATCCAGGCCTTCCTCCAAGTGTCAATAAAAATACTAACAGCTGTTTCCTCAAAATATGTTGACTCATGGAAAAAATAGAATTTCTGGTATTAATTTTATTGTTACTTTTTTTAATTTACTCTTGTCTTATTATTTCTGCTAACATGCATTTGTAAGGGGGATTTGTTTAGGGGGGAAAAGTTATAGTCGAAGACTATGACTTTGTCATGATGGACTGCTTACCTGGAGCAGCATTGCAGTCAGCCAACGTCAGAGGAAAATGGAGGGGGGAGGAGGAGATCTGATGTCTCAGATAAAATCCCAAGCAGAGCATTCCCCTGTCTTTACAGGACTGCCGTCGTTTGAAGAGGCGATTTCTCCTTGTCTTTTCTCAGCTTCTTTTGACCTTCAGTAGTGTGGACATTTCTGTAACTTTTCGCGAATTTCATGGTCTATTTGAAAATCGGTTGAACGATATATTTTAATAAGGAAATTAGGGTGTGTGTTTTTCTTGAAAGGGTGAAGAAGGCTGACGAGTATTTTTAATATTAAATGCCAAATTTTGAAAGTAAATTAATCATTAGGTAAATTAGAGACTGGATAGTAAAAAAAAAAACAAATGTATGCATGCAAAGAACATAGGGTAACAGCATCAATAATTTGCGAAACATTGACCATCCCTTTTTTAGTAATGACAAATTTTTCCACATCTTACTGACAATTATCTTTTAAAAGGTACACCAAGTATTAATTATTGAGTTCTGCAATCATTTATGACATTTTAACTTGCTTAGCATGTTCTATGCATTCTGTAAATTTGCTAATGGAAGATCGTAACAACAAACTAGTTATTAGACGATGCAAATGTCATGAAAATCGATTTTTAAAAAATCAAAAATCGAAATTTTTTTATTTAGGTTTTTTTATTGTATTGTTACGTATCCGTAACGTTGCTTCCCAGCCTAATTAATTAAAGACACTTTTATTAATAGTTCTATGATTTCCTGGCTTGTAATCAAATTCGGTGCTCAATTGGTGGCTTGGTGATAAATTTGGTGACAAAATAGAAACTTTTAAAAAATTCCACGAATTTTAGCGATTGAGCCAATAAGTGGTGTATATTGCTAATCCTTAGAGAACTTTCTCTATCCTGCCCCTGAAGCTATAAAAAGTCAGAGACAAAACCAGAGTTAAAAATTACTTTTTTTTATTCTAATTATTTTTTCCAGTTTATCCTTTTATTTCTAATGCATGCGTATAAATGCTACAGCTTCTTAAATTAGATTTATTCTGCAAGCACCTTAATGGGTTGTGGTAAGAATAAAACGAAATGAGTCTATTTAAAAAAAGTTGTATCCTACTTTTTAAACTTCTTGTTAACTAAGATTGAAAGTTGTGCTATAGTTTTCTGTCTTTAATTATCAATTAAAGTAATTAATCTGCTGATGGTTAATGTGTGGAAATCATATATACTGGAATATTTAAATGGCATCTTGTAATCGAAAATAGACAAGAACACAAAATTTCAAAATCATCATATTAAGAAATATAAAAAATATAAAAAATATGCAAAATTGATTATAAAATTGTAAAAATAAAACACGTCGGATTTAAGTAATAAGTATAAAAAAATTAGAAAAGCCTGGGATTTTTAAAATAAATACAAGGGTTTAATATCTACTAATTTTTTAAAGCCACTCACTCTTTGTTTTGACTACGGGATCTGAGAAGATTTTTTTTTAGTTTTTTAATTCACTCATAAAACGTTTTTATTTCTTAGAAAGCCGATTATAAAGGGAATCAGTAGTTGCAAAGCTATAAGTTACAGTACTTTGGGTTTCGACATCAAAATGTCTGGGTTTGCTAGTATTAAATTAGACTGAAAAAGATCAAAACATCACATTATTCTTTCACAAACCTATATACCATTTACAGCTGTTTCCAACTGAGCAACAGAAATTATTTCATATATTCTCGTGTCCAATAAAATGAAAGACTTTCTTTAACTGAATATTCATATTCTAAACAACCACAAAAATTGCCTTCCATTGATCTGTACTTCTAAATAAGATGGAGATGTGTGTATTGATTCTCTACAGGCCAGATCATTTAATAAACAACCGACAAAGCTGGCCCATATAGTTTGGAGATCAAAAACGTGCAAACCGGTGCCATTTTTTTGAATTTTAATTAATTAAACATTTAACGAAATTTCGACGTTTTTCCGCGATAGCTTTTAAAAATATTAACTCAAAAAATTGTTTTATATCATGTTAAAGTTTCCAAAAACTATCTTTTCAATGATACCAACTTATAAGTTAAGTTTCTATTTTCAATTAGTTTCTAAAATAGTAATGTAATCATTTTTTTCGTTAATTCCCCCCTTCCCCCTAAAAACACTCTACTTCACAAGCAACTTCATTAAATATTAAAGACAAATTAGATTTTACCAACGTGTCACCACTACATTGCGTAGAGCCCAAATTAAAAAGTAGATTATCTATCATTCCAAATTCAACATATAAAAGTGTCATTTTCAGATCGTGCATGCTTGAAATGAAATAAATATGAAATATTTTCTAACATGTAAATGCTAAAAAACGTTTTGTATGTTTCGTTGTAGTATCTGTATTATTAATTAAAATATTTTTATTTAAGACAAACATGGGTTAATATATATTAGATATCCACTCTAATTAGGACTCAACAGCTAATTTAGAAACTTTTAGTAATAAACATACATCTAATAACTAGGTGAAAATTAGAGAGAGACGACCAGAACGACTCAAGACATATAACGGAATTTAAAATTTAATTTTTACATATATTTAACATCCTGCTACAATAAATATTCTAGCTGGAGTTTGTAGTCTAGTTTTGTCAGATGCTAATCTTAATTTTAAGTTTGAAATTATTTTATTTTCTCTTCCAATTCTATAAAAAATAAGCTAGACGTAATGTTATTCAAATAAAATTAATATTGTATTAATAAGTAGAAAATCACACTGATTAATTGTCACTGACTTCTGGAAGTCAATGTTTCAAAAAAGTTGAGGGAACAACAATCGGTTATTTGTCTCGAAAGTTAAAAATGGAAATAAACAAAAATTACTGAGAGTAGAAACATTTCTCCCTCTACAACTATATCGCCGTCTTATCCTCTGGTCACTGGTCAACGAAAACCAATTTCTTCATCTCCGTTTCTTCCCGGGCATCAGAAAAAAATGAAAAACAAGAAAACAAAGGAAACTATTTTTTTATTCTTATTGCTGCGCAGGCAGTACAAATCAAATCTGCAGGGAGAAACAAATAATCTGAAAACAAACAAAGAAAATGTTCTGTTTATTCTACCATAGCAATCATATCACTGCTTTATTTTAATTGAGATACAATAAGACTTACTTTTTCTCTCCTTTGTTTTTTTGCCTGAAGTATACAATAGATTTTTAAAAATCATTTTCGGAACGTTTTGTTAATCATCATCATAATTATTATTATTCCTCTTTGTTTCGCTTCAATTCATCGAAGTACATTTTGGGTGAAGAATTTATGAATTCTTTTTATTGAAAAATGATTTAAAATAGTTCTGGAAGACACGGTGTCATATTTATCTCCGACCTGTACATAGATAAGACCGAGTTGACATCTGCCTGCAAAGGATATGCCAATCCTAAATATATACATAAAAATTCCTTTTCATGTTTTATCTTTCGAATTTGCTTCTTATTAATTATTCTTGTTTGCTTGTTTATAAACGTGATTTATATAAAACAACTTATCATCTAAGCCAAGGGTGGCCATTAAATCGATAATGATGGACCGGTGAATCACCAAGACATTTTGGGGTGACTGCTTTTTCTAAGAAACGCGTACTAAAAACACAAATTTCTGGAACACCAATATAATGTAATTTATAATTTCTCTTAATCTCTTGAACAATACGACTTTTTTCTCCTTCAAAATGTCACAATTTAAAAAAAGTACGTAGTTTAGAATCTGAGAATAACTATTGGAATGTAACGGACGAATAAAAGTATCTTAATTTTAGAAAAAGCTGTACGTCATTTAATATCATTATTTGACTTTACATACCAAAGTGAATCTTTACCATGAGCGATTAATATGATTAAGAAAACATATAGTTTTTCGCCTCGCATACTGCCATTTAGAATCTAGAGCAAGATTTCAGTTTTTAATAATATATTGAGATATTCGAGACTGGCAGATTAAGTTTCCTACTAACTATAACTTGGAGAACTAACTATAATAACTACGAGAACTATATTTTTAGAACTATGTATTTAGAATTGTTTGTTTTTAAATGCATCTTTGAAATTATTATATTTGTGGCTATTGTTATTATGTTTGTAATTTTGTAGGTAAGTACCTATTCCATATTTATTATTAAATTATAATTCATATTGTAAACCTTTATTTTTAGATAGCCTACTCCACTGAGGGGACCACAACAGCATGAAAAAAAATAAAAGTAGCACATACCCTGGAAGAATTTCCTCACTCCTAGTCTAAACCATAAACTGCTTCAAGATTGGCTTCACTGAAAAGCGGCATTTGCATCTTCCTTAACAGTCGTTCCGAATAAATGCTTAGTTTGCCACAAAATCACTGTTTGGTGGACAGCGCAAGAGAAAAAATTGACAGTGGCATTAGAGGCAAAAGTGATTTCCACTTATTTCGAAGTATTTTGTCATTGTTGTCTAAAAATGAAGAAAAAAACCCTAATTTGTAGATTAAGAACAGGAACATGGCTATTATCACCCTTTTTTCGGAGTTAAGAGTTTAGAGGGCTCAATCAAACTATTGGCTTTAATACGGGACTTGTTGACTTAAAAACAGATAGATTCATGAAGTCTGATGTTCGTCAATTAAATTTATATGCAGTTGAAAGTTGAGAGGATGCACTGAATTCCAGATTTATTTCTGTCTCATCTACAACCAAACCGCTTAGAAAGTAATGGAAACATCGAAAGGCATTCAGAAAAAAAATAATTTGGACATTGGGAGTGATATCTCCAAACCATTTTCGCACCTCATTTAATTAACTCTCTCCCCCAAATAAAATTAAGGGCTTTTGTAATGCTATAAAACACTTCGCATGGCATTGACGCACAATAGTAACAAAATAAGCATGAAACTAAACTTTTTGCTTAATGTAGCATGCGATGGAGGATGATTAATCTCAGTCATGTAATTAAAACTCAAGTACCAAAAAATTGAATGTATATTTTGAATTCATCAAAATTTAATTCAAAATTACTATTTTTGTCGTAGCATCACTCCACCATTTCTACAGGAGCCCTTCAAATGATAACGTGAGTATTGCCAATGGATCTCAGAGTAACGGAAATACTCACTAAATTTCATATAAAAACAACAAGTAATAAAGTTAAAATAGAAAACAAATGTTTCACCAATAAAGATCATGAGATGTTTTTTGACAAGTTTGAACAACACCCTGCAGAATGGTTTATTCATGGTTTTCAAATTAAAATGCCAGACATGGATGGAATAGAAATTTTTACAGGTGGTTCAAAAGATGAAAATGAAGTAGGAGCTGCAATAGTAGAATATTACTATGGGAAAGAAATCGATAAAAGCATTGCGGAATTATCGAACCATGCCACAAGTTTCCAGGCAGAAATGCAATCTTTAAAGATGGCCTTAGAATATTGTGAAAGGGTGGAGGACGGACGGAAGTGATCAATTTTTTTCAGATTTTCTTTAAGTTCTATAAGCCAATCAATCATTTTACAATTGTTATAGGGAAATATGAACGATAAAAGAAAAGATAAAAAGAGTAAAACTTAACAAGTAGATTGATTTGAGTTGGATTGAGGCCCATATTGGGATACATGGTAATGAAAAGGGGGATCAATATGCAAAGATGGTGGCACAGAAAAAGAGTGTGGATATAATTGTCCCCAAATCAAATGGTGTCTTAAAATGGGAATTGAGACAAGAAATTAAGCTTCAATGTTTTGACAGATGGCATATGTCCAAAAAATGAAGAGTAACTTACGATTTTATTCCTAATCTAGAAATAAAAATAAGAAAATATCATCCACTGGTAACCCAAATTATATCAGGACATGGGAGATTCCATGCATATTTCTAAAGATTTGGAAGAATGCAGGAAAATAAATGCATTTGTAGAGGAATCGGTACCACTATTTAAAGGAATGAACAGAAATCTCCGAACATAGAAAACATCTACAAATTGAATTTAATGACTTGATTTCAGTACTGATGGCAATAGGTAATCTTAGGACTCTGAAGGATATGATGCCTAAAATTGTCGGTTTTTTACCAACTGTTTGAAAGTTTGCAGAAGAGGAGGTGGTCAATATTTGATCAATTTGGGGCCAATTTTCTCGAAGAGAGTATGAATTTGACAGATTTGGACAATGTAAGGACGGACATTGCTGCAGTCCACTGTCGGCCGCAACAAATTCTGTCGATACTGCTACTTTCAGTGGTGGCGGGGTGGTCGGCTGTGCACAAGGAGAAGTATCACTTCCAAAAATTCAATTACTTAGGTCGATAATATACATGCATGCAAAAGTATAGACCAACAGACTGTCAATTTCTTGACGATGTTAGTTACAAATTTTATACGAAACTACATTCTTGATGCTAAACCTCTGAGCTAAATTTTATCCATCTAGAGTTTTATATTTCATATGTTCATTTGTATTTGGGTAGCCAGGTAGATAGATTTCCTCTACATGTATGTCATTAATTTTTTCTTAGAAATCTAAAAACTTAATGCTTACATATTCCAAATTTCATCCTTCTAGCTCAAAGTATTTTGAATTATTGTGCTCTCATCTAATCATAATTTAAAAAACAAAAATTTATTTTTAGGACAGTTGAAATGTAGAAGTTCTTCAAGCTCTTGAGTTTAATTTTAATTGAGTTAATATATATATATATATATATATATATATATAGCGTATGTGACAGTAAAATAGAAAAAAATTTCATCAATGAAAATAAACAAATGCAAAACGCTGATCCAGATGAGACACACTTTTAAAGTAACAAAAAAAAACCCTTCAATTTTTTTAATTGACTTTTTATAGAAAAACCTCATTTAAATAATCAATATATAAAAATATTTTTGTAAAGAAAAAAATTTTAGTTTGCAAACTAAAATCTTTAGTGTTAAAAAAATTTCTTCGGTACGTCTTCGGATTCAGAAGTTCACGACAGTTCTAACCAATTAAATCAAGGGTAGATATACTTGCGCATTGCAGTGAAAAGATTCATTGCTCCACAAATCCTCTCACTCTTCAAATGATATTGGTTTAATTCAATAACTGCAATTACAAGACAGGAGAACATCTCACTTCAGAGACATTTAAAATTCTAAATTGTTCATGATATTCTCGTTTTCTTAAAAAAAATAATCAGTTCTAAACATATGTTCATAAATTTTTATTAGAACCAAATCTGTTTTTTTTTTTTCAAATTCTACTTTAAAAAAAATATTTTTTAGGTTTTATTATTTATATTCACATTTTCCTTTTTATATACATATTTTACTATGAATTGTAAAAGAATTCTTTTCGAAGACTCTACCCTTCCATTTTAGCTCGATTTCCTTTTGTACCAGACGGTATTAATTAACATTAAAAAAACGGCATTAAAAAAATAAACCACTCAGTGTTACATATTTTATTTATAAAGAAAATAAATATAACATTTTTCAAAGCTTCTTTACAAATATGGAAATGAGATTCAACAGTATAATTTGGATAGGAAGATTTTATTTTTGTATTTCAAAGCCCTGATTAATTTGAAATCCATTTGTTCCATTACGTCTTGAATTTGAATGGAATTTGTGCCATTACGCCTTGGAAAATTTTCATCTTGCGGGATTGTACAACTCAAATAACCATTTCTTATTAAATTTTCTCTTTAAATTTTCTAATACCTCTGGTAAAATCATTATAAAAAAGAAACTCTACATGCGTAGAATATTTTTTTCTGAGTTTACTCTGGGTGCAGTTATTGAGGACAATATTTCTTGAGGACAGTTATTTCTTCAAAAATAAATAAGCAAGTCTTTTAAAGGAAAAGAAAAGAATAACAATTTTTCAATCGACCTTATCTTCTCAATGAAGTGCAAAACAAGCATTTGAAGAAGGATTTTGGAACCTTTTAATCTTTAAACTTATAAACATGCCATTATTCTGCTCTGTTTCTCTTTTGATTTGGTAAACAAGGGCTTGGAGATAGCGGTAGCACAAGATTAAATGGGATCGATACCGAAATTTCCACAGCAGATGCTACTATTTTTACGATGTCCTTGTCTGTATCTGAGCCATTCTTCGAAAACGGACAAGCAATTAGCAGTAATCGCCTGAAGGAAGAGACATCTTTGTTAACAATGCTCTGTTCTGTGTACGACACATTTCTATTTCCGAAGAAGTACTTTTTAAAAAATGAACCCCCCCCCAAAAAAAAGTCCCCCCCCCCCCCTTTTTTTTAAAATCTCGGAAGCATTACAGGCATGTCAGATACCATTTCTTTCCTCATTCAGTTTCGCCCTTCTCAAATAGCCACGTTTCTTGCAGAGAAAACAAGCACATTTCATGAATTTGACTTTTCTGAAACCGTCTCAGCTGATTCATGGAAAAAGAAACTCCTCATTATTAGAGAAAATGGTCATAATCACGACAAAAAGAAAATTTATATCTATGAGCAAGACCGGGTTATCAAATAAGAAAAGCAGACAACGGCTTAAGAGTTCCGCAACAATCATAAGAGGGTCGTGAAGTTTAAAGAGACATTTCCATTAACACAGAGTAGTGGAGCCTGGTTGAAACCAATTTTGATTACAATTTTTCTTAACTTTTTGTGGAAATGATTAAATAGCTGATATATATTCCAATACATTCTTACATCCTTCGGCTAGAATAAAACGGAATTATTAGCAATTTGTTAAAAATAATAATGCGGGAACAATAACGAGTTGAATCAGCTAACTCCTCCGGTGCCAACGTCCCCGAGAACTGGATACTTCGACACTGTACATGGGACAGGTTGGCAATATGTATTTGCACTCTTCTTAATTATGCTGTGGGCAAATAATTAAAAAGTAAAGATTAAGAAAACGTTTTAATTAGGAACTTTTGTTCAAACTACGTTTAAATAATAGAATTAAAAATTGCGCTTTCTTTTTCGAAATGAGAAGCGTTTAATCAAGAACTAAGATCGACTTCAAATAGGAAAAATATTTTTTGTTTCTCTTTTCTAAAAGCGGTGGTAGAACATTTTTTAAACCAGCCTTTTAAACAATTTCTAATTCGCCCCCCTCCCTTCTCCTAATCTAACTTTGTTTCACAAAGGACATCTACTCGAACATTTTTAAATTAGAATCGAGTATTTTTCTGGTCAGCATGCCGAGCATTTTGTCACGTTTTTAAATACATTTATAGATAATTCTAGTTATTCATTTTTGGTCCCGGTATTATTAAAATTCAGTATAACTTACAATGAAAAAAATAAAGTCATCATCTAGAATAGGATTAGATAATGATGAATGAAAAATATCTGGAAATAATTTTATTTGAATACAGCATCAGCATTAACAATGTACCAAGATAATCGTTCGTCCATTTCGGCGCAGTTCGTTTCACCGTTTTCGACGAGTATATTTGTGGAAAAAGTAAAGCATTTTGCGTTATGAAGCATTTACTCCTCGGGAGTAATAATAAGAGACATTTTGCAATTTTGATACAGATTCAAATGTAGTCGTAAATTTCAAGATGTTAAAATATTTTGAGGCCAAATCAAAATAAAAGGAATAAATAGATTTTTAAGGGTTTTATCATACTTTGCTCAATACCCTTCCCTAACATATTTTTTAAATAAATTTTTGTTTCTTTTAATTTACATGCGAAAAATGTCTGTTAGTTTTAGTAAATAAATAATTTTGATTGTTGAAATAAAAAAAAAACAAGTCATTTAATCACAATTTTATAATATACATATTCTGTGTTTGAGGAGTACACTCGCCACCGCAAAACTTTTGCGACGCAATATCCGCAATTCCTGAAGATTTCGAAACAATAAGCTGGTGAAAGAGGTAACATCTCTCGTTTATCCAATGCGAAAGCTTCGGTTATAATTCTGGGCTATTTGTTTTTCACCTCAGCATCTCAGGTCTGTCGAATGTGCCACTCACCGATGGGTCAAAGGAAACCTGGAACACCTGCCTAATGTCGTGTAGTGGACGCGCGAGCACGTATAAGTGCCACGACACGACGTGGCATGGACTCAGCTGAAGTCTGAAGTACTGCTTGAGGTAACTGGCCCCATGAATCCGGCAGGAGTGTTCCTAAATTCATAAGATTACGAGGTAATGGAGATCTTCACACTTGTTGATGGTCCAGCATTGAAATCTGCAGCCATTTGCGGAAGTCCCAGTCGTCATCGGTCCAGTTCTTTTTCCGACCCCAATTTTGTGCGGAGATTTGATATTTTACCAAATTCCCGATATTCCCGATAGACTCGGGAAATGGTCGTTCTGGAAAATCCCCATTTCATCGTTACCCCCAAGATGCTGTGTCCCATATCTCGCGTGCCGATTATCATACCACGTTCAAACTCACTTAAATCTTTTTAATCTGCCATTGTTGCAGCAGTAGCCAATCTGACATCTGTGCCAGACACTTGTTGTCTTATATAGGCTCTGGCGACTTCAGCCGATTGATTCTTATTGATAATGCTTTATTGCATACGCATGTATTTACCTTTTTTGGGGGGAGGGGGGGGCTCTTTAGTATACTAACGATTCATATCTGGATCTGAAAATGGCTGAATTTCTCCCTTAATGTAATTTAGACGATAGACATGGAGCTGATCCTGTGACGATTATCTAGATATTTGAGATATCTAGTTATTTCATAATTGTAATACTTTGAAAGCAGGCTTTCTGGTACAGAGGTAGTGCGTCTTCCTCGTGTTCCGTGAGTCCTGGGGTCGAGTCCCTGTTCGAGGATGGTTGTTCTTCTGTGGGAGATGTGCCCCTCTGTAGAAAGAGACTGTGCAAGCGTGATGTGTGTATCCTCCTCATATGAGCTAGAAGTCAGACTTCTGCCCTCGGGTGCTTAGGGGTCCATACCCTCAGAAACTACTGCACCCTTCTTTCCGTGGTGAAAAGCGGACACGACACCATCATCAATATTTTGAAAGAAAGCAATAAATGTTAACACGATATATCATGTTTGAGTCATTCTACGTCTATATTTTCCCTTTTTGATGGATTTCAGAGAAAATTTTTCATTATTTGACACTGCAAAGCAAATCATAAAAGAATTCCTTCTCAGAAAGTGTTTGATAATTCAAAAGTATATAATCGAATATTAATAAATATACATTACTAAATATATGTCAGTAGAAAACAGCTTTGCACAGGAAAATATTATTCTGTAAACATTTTTCTATTGTGACTTTTTAGCAGTTTTAGTTCCTTTGTAATCTTTCTAATCAAACTTTGTGAAATTTCTTTTTAGTAAAAAAACAATAAAATTGGCGTAGATGTAAAACTAATTTTGAATTTTAAAACCGTTCAAACACAGTATTTGTGCGTTTTATTGAGAAGTTGCAAGGGAAATTAGTATAATGTTTCAATCTGATTTGACGAGGTTCCACGAGATGTGAGCACCGAAATCTGTCAGAAGGTATGGAATCGCAAATGGTTTGTTTATGCAGCATTACAACAGCACAACCACATAGTGGCATCGGTCGACAATTCTTGAAATCTTGATCATACTCCGAAAAATTATATCACCCACTTTTGATATTAAATTCTTCCTTTTTATCAATCTTAAATTAGTATCGGAACTCTCTTTCCTCTTAAGATTCCCGGTGAAAAATTGAAAAAGAAGTTACGTCTTCATTCACAAACCCAGTTCCTTTTTTCTACTGGAAATGCTACTATAACTTATTAAATCATCATTCTTGAAAATATTGCTTTCGAAAAAAGAGAGAAAAAAAAACGAAAAAAAAAATATGTTTTGAAATAAAAACGAATGTTTGTTAGATGAAGAAGGATGGCTAAAAAATGGGTTGTTTGAGCAGAAACATTTCCTGAAAAACATTTTTCTATGAAAATAAAATGGTTATTTGGGTCCAGTGATAAATTAATCTGTTTAAAGTCCCTTTCAACACGCCCTAGGAAATGAAAAGATTATCGAAATCGAATTTTAGTTCATTGGTTATCTGTGGTAACTTTTTTTCTTATATCTATGATTATGTTGCAATTCTTATTTGTCCTATGGAACATGTTTGTCAGTTCATTTCTAAATTTTTAAGCAGCAGAAAAGTCGGATAAATAGAATCTAGTGACCGATGTCACTTGGGATTTGAAAAACATATAATCTTTTAGCATCAGATTGTGAAAAGTTTCTTTTTCCCTGAGCATTTCATTTTTTTTTAAATTCAGCATTTCAACGGTCAGATATCCAGACACGAGACTGAAAATAACATCAGAATGAATTCATAAGGAGGTGCTTGTAAAAGGGTATAACTGAAGAAAAGTTATTTTTTTTTGTCTGATGGGAATGGGATATTCTGCCCTAAATATTCTAAATGCTGAGAATAAACGTACTGATCTAGGAGAAATGTTGCATATTGACAATTAAATATAACTTTGAAAGTCATTTTAAAAAAACAAGTGGTCTCTTCTCAATCTTCTAGTACCTTCTCAGACACTAGTACAACTCATGTGGTTTAATCATTTCCTAAAAAATAGTTAATTTATTTTTCTTGACTTACTATAGTATATATTTTTCTGTAGTCTGCATCTTGTTGTTCATATACCAAGTATCAATATATATATATATAAGTTGATTTAGCTATCCTGAGTATAAAAACAAAACGTAATTTGAAACACACGCACTAACATGCAAAATAATTTTGAACCCCCCCCCCCCATTTTTTTCAGTTTTAATTGTTCCCACGGGAAAAAAAACCTTTCTAGCTGAAGAATTCACTGTTAGAGGAAAAATTTGATAAATGTAAAAGAATGTAGACATCTGGTACGCATTGCAAATTCCAGTTGTCAAGCTGAGTCCAGATGTGTCTGGGCGCCAGGTGTGGTCTCAAGTGAAATGGACATGTGTTAAGAGACTCCCGCCTTTTAATAGGACAAAAAGGGTCCGGCGGCAGATGGCTCTTCTTTTCTTCTGAAGGGACCAAGTCAAGGAGGGGGACGCCATTTGTGGGTTTCTAATCGATGCTTTCCCCTCTCATGTGATTGGGAAGGTAGCTTAGGTCAGATGATCCAATGAAAGTTGGTTAATTTCCTAATTGGTCATTTTTTACTGGAGATCGGCCTATGAGACCCACATAAAAAGGAGACGGAAGAAATGGGAGGGACAGAAAGAGAATGAAGCCGACTCACGAAGCGAGCGTTAGTGTTTTTAGCAGGAATTCGGCTTGGAATTCCGTGTGAAATTATCAGGAGAGAATTTGGGGAGTATTGTAGATATCTTCGACCTACAGGTTGAGCCACGGGAAGTTCATCTGAATTTATTGAATTACATTCGGACCGCAATGTGTCCCGTGTAAAGTGTGAAAGGTCATCAGAGCTTTGGGAGAACTTTGCTTAGTTAGACAGCTTTGTCTTCTGCGCTTCTCTGCCAGCGAGTTCATCAACTTACGTTTCCTGCAATCCCTGCAGGTTAATCAGCGAGCAGATAACCCCAAACTTCGAGCTGAATTTTGCGGGAGTTTCTCGAAATCCGTCTTATCTCTTCACCTCCATGAGAGATACCTTGCTTATCTGAAACACAGCATCTTCCCCTAGTGGAACCTTGAACTGATTCTACTTATGTACTTGTAAAATAATTAATCAAGAAGGTGTGACTGTGTGTAATATATATGCAGTATAGATAGAAATAAATAATTTTTATTTCTCAAAGACCTGAATTTGTTTTCGGTGCAACTCACCAGCAGCCCCGGCCAAAGACGTTACAATGTAACGGATCCTAAGTTGAAGAATCATGTGTACATCACGAAGTGAAGTTTTCTGATGCTACATGAATTTTTCTAATATTGATTCAGCTAGGATCCCATTTTCATTTGGGTAATATTTATACGTCCACTGTTTACAAGGAAACTTTA
The DNA here is from genome assembly GCA_026289955.1 of Argiope argentata. Taxonomy (NCBI): domain Eukaryota; kingdom Metazoa; phylum Arthropoda; class Arachnida; order Araneae; family Araneidae; genus Argiope; species Argiope argentata. Next base: position 2,422,146 of record JAOUZG010031957.1, on the reverse strand, counting down.
AAAAATCGGCAATGATTATAGAACTATTATTATAACATAGATCCCAAATTGGTGATAGCATACGATTTTCACAATAATTTGCATTCAAATATAATATTTTGTGGATACCTAGAGAAATAGTTTAAGTTTTTTAAAGAACCTGCACAATTCAAAGATGAGGAATTCAGTGAATTTCAAATAAAGTCTTGTTACTGAAACCTCGTCCCACGGGAATTGAGTCCACTTAAAAGTCCAATGAGCTCAATAATGGAAAGAAGTGCTCAATTTTAACACGAAATATGAGGATAAAAACTCATTGAAGTTCATACAAACACAGTGTTAGTAGGGATAATCGATATGCAATAGGAAATTAGATAATATAGTACAAAACGTTTCAAGTAAAATGCCAAAACTCAATTTGCCATTAGAACTCGAAAGAAAAATTTTGCTGTACTATGCATTTTCGAGCGTATGCCTTAGCTTGTATATTTTCCATGATAGGGTAAAGAATGGTCTAGAACTCTTCGTATTTATTGCAATATTCGTTACCAAATGTCCAAATTCATTGACAAGAGTAGAAGTAATGGCCTGGCATCCACTTAATAATCATTAAATTGCTTGTAAATCTTCTTTGTTATGAAACCAACTTCAATATTACAGGGAAATTACAAAATTAAAAAGAAGTCAAATACTACAGATTTGTGAAATGTGCTTACATAACTAATCTTTCTATTTCAACTATAGATTGAAGAGGATATCCTTACAGAGCCAAACTTATAACTATTTCATATACTGTGGTTGTTCCTCCCAGTGTGTTTGTAACTTAAGTTGTATGGTGCTATGTAATTTTATCTTTTAGATAAACTGCTTTAATGTGAAAATTATTGTTCTACATAAGAAAGCTACAAGAAATTTTAGAAATGATTAACACATTTGTGAGATTAAATATAAAAAGCATTTAGATATAGAAACTTTCGTTTTATTTTTTTATTGCCTTTGGGGGACACTTTTTCCAACGGATATACAATTTACTGAATTAGTAATGAAATCTAAGACTATGATTTATAATAAGATGCTACCAAAGTGTTCAGAACTTGTAACTGCAACATAATATGATATTTAAGTTATTTTACATTTAGAGCCCGTTCAATACTTTTGTTATACTTTTAGTAAATATTATTTAAAGATTACAACACTACTGCCCAAATGGAATTTAGTCTGAATTCTGACTTCTGAAACCTATTATTTGTGAAATGAGAAGTCTACAAAGAATTTCAATTCGTTTAAAGTACAAGAAAAAGGAGATAATAAATTCTATTTAAATAAAACTTTCACAATTCATGGATTAACGGCAAACGTGATTTGAAAAAGTGGCACTACCGTAATCAACAGTCATGTAGAGAAATATTTATACAACCGAAACTGGTTCTTGGATTTCTGCTCTCAATATTGCAAGTGTAAGTGTATTAACCCTAGTATTATCCATGGCATAATATTTTCTGCAAATCATAGCTTTTTCTCATACCAAATTCAGCTTCAATAGCACGTTCACTTTCTTGTGAGGAATGTATAAGATATGCGAATTATACGGTGAATAGTTTGATAATGAAGAAATAGATTTAGAAAATGTCTGATTTAACAATACAAAATCATTTTTTATGTGGAATATTTCAACAAATGACACATTTTGCTCACTTACATAGCAGAAAAGAAATACAGCCTTATATTCCAATTTCAAATGAGTGATGTAGTGCAAGTACAAAAAATTATGATACGGCGATATGGTAGTTTATTGCAAAAATTTGTGGATGAAATGTCTTAGAGAACACCAGAACATATCATAAGAAAAATAAACCCCGTCGTTGAAAGTTTATATATTTAAATTTCCTGAGGAATTCGATTCTTACTTTAAAGTGACATTGATGTGAGAAGTGTGGTGAAGTGTTTCCTCTGCTCTTTGAATTTAATCACCTTGATTCTACTGAGCACACTGCTCCAATTCATAAACAGTTACAGAAATGGAACTTGGAGATGAAAATATAATTAATGCCGTAAATGAGATTAATATCGCTCAGATATTTATACGGATTCAGAGACAGTTTATCAGGTTAAATATGCTTTTCCAGAAAATAATGGAAGTTTGAAATATTGCACCATAACTATTTCAGGTTCCAATTACATATGTTGTACAAATTTTGTAGTTTTGTAACTTTCTCATTTACTGTTTTTTCCAGGCAAAATGCTGCAAACTATCAAAAAATTTAAAGCTGGTCATTCAAGATTCTTTAATTTTTTACTTATCTTCCTATTCAACAAGGAGCATTAAAGAAAATCTCCCCAAAAATGTCGTTACACTCCAAATTCTCGTTTTGCAACAGAAGGCAAAAATACTTACAAACAGTTGGTAAGAGGCTGACAATTTAGCGTCGGGTTCACTGTTCGCTAAGTGAAAACAGCATCAGTCCTTTTCTCCATCGGAATACACACCGATGCGAAAAACTCTACACTTAATGATTACTCTGTATCAGCCTAAAAAACCCGAAAAACATTTTTGCAAAACCCTGTGCCTACTTATTCAAAAGAGGGTAATTGTCCCTACTAATTTTTTTTTAATTCTTTGAAATATCAAAACTCAAGGAAAGAAAAATCTTTATTATCTGAACTGAATTGTTCGCTTTCCTTCAAAATATCGCAGCTCTATCCTCAATTTACTGAATAATCATTCTCAGGGAAATGTGTGCTCTCGAACAAGAGGCCTTTGTTAATGAATGCCTTTGTCGCTTTTTGCTGATCCGTGCTAAATAAAAATTTATGCCTCGGAAAGCCTTGTTTTGGGAAAAAAAGTGTCTGCATAAAAGACGAGATACTTTTGTCTTGCATTTCCGTATTTGCAGCATCTTCTAAATAATCGAACAAACTTTCTTAAAAAAAATTTCTTTGCCATTTTTTGCTCTCTGAAAGCACCGCCGGAGTAAGATGAGATGAAATGACAAAACTATAAAAGTACTTTGTTGATAAAGAAAGTTAAAGACTGAAATAAATAGTTAAAAAATGGATGCTACGAAAATAAAAGTGCAAATAATTTCTGT
>JAOUZG010031957.1:2394487-2418678 GCA_026289955.1 Argiope argentata | reverse complement strand
ATACAACTAATGTGGAACGAATCTAATCGAGAATTATCGGATAAAAATATTGTTTGACTTTTTCCAATTTTCTTGAATTTAGAAAAAAAAAAGAAAATTTTCTTGGGGGCATTTAAAATATGAGCTTCTATTTATGTCAAGGAGTCGAATGAAGCAGTAACAATATAAAACAACATAAGATAGCGCTAAATGAACTACAAATGGTTTTTAACGCGACATTATTTCATGCTGAAATATGGTCTCTATTTATTTTGTTCCACTTGTTCCTTGTTCCGTTTTCTATTCGGTTCCTTTATTATTTATTTGTATTTCCTTTCATACAAATTTCGTCATGGGCTTAAAATTATAATTCACGAAAAATATTTGACGTCCAAATGGAAGTATGATGAATTTGTTGTCTATTGCCTTTACATTATTATTGGCTAATTACGTTCATCTTTTGTGTCGAATGTAAGAATTTTTTTACTTTCCTTCCATGAAAATCATCCATTCGGAATGTCTTGCTTTTTTATAATTCATTCTGTTTTTAAATTATTTCTTTACATTAATGCATAAATGTTAAGAAAATAAATTTTGAAATATCTATCTGCTCCAAATATGTTACAACCGGGTTTTTTTCCCATTCTTTGCTAAAAAGATTTATAAAATGTTCCAATCTATCGATTGCCTCTTTTATGAATCATATCCTTTAATGGAATAAATCTGTTTAGTAAAAATAATCTACTAAATATAGCAAAAAGTCTCTCTCTTTCTCTCCCTCTTTCATAAACAAACATATTACATAGAGTTCCAATTTTAAACAATATGCTTCGAAATCTCCTTTAAAACTTCAAAATAGGATCGAAGTGAGCATACTTTCTTAAAATGAAGCTTTTCAAAAGAAAAACTTTCACGCATATGATTTTTCTATACAATTGTGATAAAGGTAATTTAATAAAATTTCGTAATTCTTGCTCTGTTTAAGCCTATTTTTAATGGTTTACTTGTTCAAATCTTCCGCCAAAAGAGTCACATCTAATTAATGCTATCAAATAGAAGAGACCTTTAACAAACACTAAGAGCAAAATAATCTTCTAATTTAAATTGAAAACTGAACATTTCTTACAATATTGAAACTTGAATATTAAAAATATATACGGATTGTGGTGTTGCTATGCTTTTCTGAATAATATTATTTGTAAGAAATGGGGTTCTGAATAATATTATTTTAAAGAAATTTGGGATATTTCTTTAAAGTTAAATATCCCAGATGTGAATTTTATCTCATAATAATATGAGTGAATCCCATTTCTTACAAATAATATTATTCAGAAAAGCATAGCAACAACACAATCCGTATTTGTTTGTAATATGTAAGTTTATATATTTGTTACTAATAAAATTCACTTTATGAATTATAAACAAGCATGAATTCTAATTAAATATGAAATCGAGTGACAAATTTTAACAACCTGGTTCGGTACTCTTTTAAATAAACGCTCCCATACGTGCAAACATTGGAAAACAATTGATGCTATTATTTTCATGTAGAAATAACAGATTTTATTCATTTGATATGATACGTTTACAGGAAGAAGGAAGGTTTACAGGAAGTTTAGGAGAAGAACAATGCGCGATTTAAAAAAAATGTTTTGTTTGAACTTTCTAGATTCTAAGGATTTATCGAAAATCTACAGAAAATCTGATGAAGTGAAAAGTAATGAATTCAGAATGTAAGTAACCAATGTCATTAGGCCCGGTAACCTCTCTCTCAGTATTGAGATAAACGCAAAATGTCCCTGATGCGACGGTATTGTAGAGGCAAAGATGCATTATTTTAACAATTAATGAAATTTATTAGATTTCTATAAATATAGCAATAAAATTCGTGAAAAAATATGTCAAAAAATAAGTTGTATTTTTTTAATTACTATACTACTACTTAATTTTTTATTAGTATTTTTATGCCAACCTCAGGAGTCCTCCATAAATATCCAATATAATTTTAAAATGTTAATTAATATATTAATATTCATGCCACAGAGAAGGATATGATCCAGAGGTCTCACTCTCATAGGCACTAATGGCAACTTTTTTAACATGGGCATTCACATAGACAGTAGCGCCACCGCTGTTGATGTTGGTGACTTGGAACTATTGCGCGGTAAAATGACGTCATCTTTTTTCGTGACGTCATGATAAGGATGTTAACAACGCAGCTACATTCATTATATTGACTTTTCTTGGTCAAATTGCACTACTGGAATAATATCCCCTAACAAATTGTTATCTGAAATCATTTTTTTAATTTATTCTTTCCATTATATAAAAACAAAAAAAAATCATCCCTGTTTGTTGTATAGTAGTGAAATTCATAATGAATAGTGAAATTATTATCCCTATACTTAAGATTAATTAGATTACATTTTTTCTTTTCAATGAAACTCCATAAAATTATTTAAAAAATTCTCTTCCATTGGAAATGATTTTTTTTAGTAATCAAAAGTTTTTTTTTAGTAATTTATAGTAATCAAAAGTTAATTCTTACTTTTGATTACTTAAAGAACAAATTTGAAATTTTACACTTTGATGAATTTCATATTGAATTAAATTATATTATTGATTGTAAATTTTCTCTTTCTTTTAATTATAATATATACCAGTAGATTTTAAACTGCAATTTATGAGTTTTTAAATATTTTATTCCAATTTAGACCACTTCAAATCAATTTTATTCTGGCTTTAAAACTTGAATTACTCTCATTTATAAGCTTTGGCGACTCTTATTTCATTTAACCAAAGTTATTTTAAGAGTAGAAGTTAAATTCAGAATTTTTTTTAAAACAAATTCTAACAAAATTAAATACATATATTTAGCATTACATAATGATCACGAAATAAATAACAAACAATCCAAATACTGTTGTCTTACTTTATTAAAGAACAAAATAACTTATCACAATCCACAAACTTCAATTAAAAATAAAGATTGATAAGTTTCCTAAATTTAAGACATATGACAAAAAGGTTCCAATACAATAACTATGATAAAATCCCAAGATAAAAAGATAAATGATATCAATCGGTTTGAGTAACATTTTTAACATCATTCAGCTAGTTAATTAAAAATAGTGGCAGACTGAAAATTATTACTGGCATAATTATTGCTAATTAATTTTTAAAAAAAATCTTTTTTAATGTTCACTATACATGTAAAACCTTTTTTAATTTTTTTCGATAATAGTAGATTGTCATTTCATCATTAATTTTTTTTAATATTATGTTTAATCATCATCCGTATAAAAGAAGAAATAAAAAAAACTATGTGCTTCATCTTTGTGTTCGATGTGATTATCAAAAAACTCTAAATTAACTTGGTTTAAAACAGTTTTGAATTTCTGACTTATGCTCTCTCTTTGGTAAAAAAGGCTAAAATTTCTATAAAAACATTCATGCAATTTTGAAAAATATTGTAATAAATATTCAGTTGGCCATTTTAATCCTGATTTACACATGTCATATTCTTTAAAATACAAAAAAAAATAGTGTGATTATCTAAATTTTTATCATCATTTACAAGTTATCTTTACCATTCTATACATCCATGAGAAGACAAAAAAATTTTGCTAAAAAATCTGATATATATGATAAAACATTTTCTTCAACTATGTTTAAGGTATCTATGTTCAAGTTATCCATGTCATCTTGTTTCTTTCCTTCATCCAAGTCCTCATAATGTTCATTTATCAACTCATACAATTCCTTTTTGTTTAAAGAAGTAAAATCGATTAAAGTAGAAGCATCATCATCCTCACAGTTTTTGTTTGTTGACTGCTTTAAAAAATTAGTAATTATTACTTTGTGAATGGTATGTCTGAATTTATAAGCATCTGGATTTTCTCGGAAGCCTCCACGTCGTCTCACAGAAGAAAATGTATTTTCTAACGAATCTTGATTAAATCGATTTGTAAGTAGAAATTTGACTTTAGTGAGTAAATATTCAGAAATTCCAATGAAAGCATTTAGTGTTAAAATCCAACCGTTTTTACAAGGTACAACAATCTTCTTATTGCTTTTTATTGATCTGAAATGCCATGTTGCTATTCACTTTATCATTTCTTTCCAGAATTTAATATGAAAACTATTCTTAGTTAATGAACAAATTCTTTTTTTTTCATGATATAATGTTCTGGAATTAACGGAGTCGAATAACTTATCAATCTTCCAAATGAATTCTGCTGTTTCAATCCCATTACTCTCTACATTAATAGCTGCCACATGTAAATTTAAGGCAGCTGCTATGGAGTGACTTAGTACCTACAGAAATAAAACAAACATTATAGAAAAAAATTCAGGCAACTTATATCTTTTTAATTAAAAATATTGATAAATTACACATTATTAAGAATAATCTAGCAATTTAATAAAAGTTGAACTTCCTAATGAAAGTGAATAAAAAAAAACAGAAATTAATCTAAAAGGTGACTTTGAATTTACTATCTATTAACATATCAACTAATCTTTTTTGTTTAAAAATAAAACTGAATATAAAGAAAAAAACATTTATCAGACATTTTGTAAATTTTACAGAATATAATAAGTATGGCAAGTTCATCCATAAATGCTTATGTAAATGTTGTACATTTTTAAAACAGAAATGCTAGAATTAATAGTATGAGAAAAATATTATATTATGACAATCTATACCTGAGCTGCCAACTTTACATTCATTTTCCTGAGTCCCCATACTTCAATATGTTTTTTGTAAGCTTCCTACAGGCAGAAAATTTCTAAAAAAAGAGATAATAGCACAATTACTACAAGGGTAGCTGTCCCCAATCTAATCTTTTATCACTTTATAAAGAAATCTTAAAATTACTATTTTACTTACACTTTTTGAATCCAACTCATATAATTTTTCTATATGTTTCTATGACACATAGCATGTTCGAGGCTCAATTCCAGCTACAGTATCTATAAAGTATATCTCATGGTTCTTTAGGTTGTTTCGCACTGATTTCAAGGGGTGAGGAGGATCATACATAGCAAAAACTTTTCTACTATTGTGCCAAAAGAAGGGTTCATCTTTAGTAATTTTCAAATCCTTGAATAACTTTTTATTGTTTGGACCTGGAATTTGTAAGTAAAAATACAATTCTAACACAGCAGAGAAGTAACTAAAAAAAAGAAGCTATATAAGAAGTACTAAAAAATATTCTTCATATATAGCAATAGAAATTTGTAAAAAGAAATTAAAATAGTAGTTAGATCATAAATAAATTAAAGAAACAAAAAGAATAAAGAAACTAGTAATTCCCAGCCTTGATCACTTATTATAGACACTACTTCCAATTCACATGTCTGCAATGTTTCAATTGCTTTTCGCAGTATTTTCTCCAAAGGAAAATCCACAGAAGGGGAAGTGAAAACAATAACCTAATACCTATAATTTAAATAAATTTATTTTTGAAAGAAGTTTATTATTTATTAACAGTAACATTTATGATTTGTACAGTTTGATTTAATGTTATGCTTTTAATATTGTATTATTTAAATAGTAAGATACTTATTTGCATTTTTAAACAAAATATACTAAATAGAAATGAAATTTTTTTTATTATACCTGCTTCCAGTTTTTCACAATTCCACGTGCCATAAAAACGAGAGCTTGAGTAGCATAGGGTGGCTTTTCTTGAAAATCATTCCTTTCACTTATAAAACTATCTACTAAATCTAAATCTGCTGCATATGTCAATCCTTGTTTAATTGCCATTTCATCGATTAAAAGAAGGCACAACCTATCTTCTTCATTCAGATGACTCGATTGCTTTTTTAAACAATTTATCAAATTAGGACAAAATTCTGAAGTTCTGGCAACATTATAAGTATATCTGAAATAATTTACATTATGTTAGTAAAAAAACATTACGACTCATCTTAACTATGATACTGCAACATGAATAATTTTACATTAATTATGGACAGTGAAATTTTAATCAAAAAAATGTTTTAACACTTTAGAGCATGAAACACTCAATAAGATTTATTCAGTTAAATTCAAATACACATAAGTTTCAAATATAATAATCTTCTAAAAACTGAATAATAACTAGCATTAAATGAGTAATAATTGCATTAAATTTAACTAAAAAATCAATAGAATTTTACAATTCGTGTCAGTAGTAATTTTTTACAAATTTTAAATAATGTTCATTACACAGCTGGAATTGCTGAATTCCCACACACACAAAAATTAACATATGGATTACTGATTTAAAAAAAACTATTTACCTGTACAAAGTAGCTTTGATTGGGAAGACAAAATATTCCTGAAGAATTTTGTAGGTACTTGGACTATGCAGATAAATTTGAAGAGCAAATGCTTTCTCTCTTGCTGACCAACGCCTCCCTTTGCCAGATCTACGCTGCATTCGTATTTGAGACGTTATAAACTCATACAAATGTGGTTTGTTAGATAATTTTGCTTTCAACTGAGCCAATAAATTAGAAGAGGAGCGTACTCCATACAGACTTTTTTTTAGTATTGAAACATTTGATAATAAACTTTTAATATTCCTTGTTTTTGGGGTGACTTGCAGGTGCTCACTTGTGTTAAATGATGTTGCTGTTGGAGATACTGGATTTGTAGAACATGATTGTGTAGGGTCAGTAACTGCTGGAGATGGACTGTGGGCCTCATTTGAATGTGAAGAAAAAATATTGTAAAAAGCAGAAGGCAAATCTTCTTCTATATGAAGACAAGCACATTTTGATAATCTGCGCTTGAAAGAACTGGTGAAGCAAGATTCAGAAAAATGCTTGTCACACAATCCAGCATTCCTGAAGACATACTTCAAATTCTCTGGTGTCACATACCAATTCAAAGCTGAAAACCATTTACTATATCTAGAAAATATTATTATCTATTACAATATTGATATATGCACAGAGAAAAATAGTAAACATTCAGATTCAGAGCTTTATTACACAAGCAAAATTGCAATAAAATATAGGAAACATTCTACCACTCCATTATATTTAAAGCATTAAGTCCATTAAAATATATTAAGAAAAAAATTAAAAATAAAAGATAACTAAAAATATTATTTTATATGATTAAATTTACAAAATAGGACAGTTACACAATAACAGAAATGGAAATTTCGCATGTTCTATAAATCAGTTAATTTAAATTTATAACTATTTATTTTCATATTTAATTTCAAAACAATTAAGCATACCTGCTCTCAGCCGAAGGAAACTTGAATAATATCAATCCAGGTGCTTCATTCTGACTTCTACAACAAAGACAACATTTCATTTGGCCCAAGGAGAATATTCCCAATGATTTATCCGGAGTCACACAAGGTCCGGCGTTAGCATCCATTATAGAAATATAAAAGACACAGTACACAAGGAAAGAAAAGAAAGAATTTAAACATATTAAAAAGAGAAAATTCACAAAACAAGATAAATCTAAGCTAAATAATAATTTCAAATGCTAAAAAATGATCTTTCAAATTCCAACGTCAACAAGCAAAACACTCAAAATGGCGGTGAGTTTCGGTTTAGTTTGGAAAATTCACGGCTTTCGTTTAGTTCCTGTATCACAACGCCAACAGCAGTGGCGCTGCAATCGTTTACCAAACTTCGAAGTGAGACCTCTGGATATTTTTCTCTGTGATTCATATTTAAAATTGAATATATACAGTAATTTTAACCGTAACTCAGACACGAATTTCCTCATGCGGCTAAAGGCATAGAGTCAAAATGACTCAATTATTATTTTCCTTTTTCGTTTATTGTAAACAGCATCGAAATTTATGTAGGAAACAGAATACATTCTGAAAATAATATAGTTACCAAAAATATCTTAAAAAATAAATTTTATGATATTAAATTTTGGAAATATGTTATAGATTAAAGCAATATAATAATAACGTAATAAGACGAACGTAAACAATCTTTTAATGAGCATTTATTTCATTTATTAAGGAATTGCACTAAAGTTAATAACTTTTGGAACTTAACAAACAAAAATGAAGAATAATTTAAGCAGAATAAGTGTCTTTTGTTTTGAAATACCGCCAACTAGAGCCAAGAGTACGAATTAACTACTCACTCACCACATTCGTTTACACAGTCCCTTTTTACACGGGGACACATTCACGCCCCTCACAGATAGAACACAAAAGAAGGCCAACCATGCCCAAACCGGGAAACTCGGGACGCCCAGATCACGGGAAGACTCCCTCCCTCTATGCGAATACAATATTTTAAAATATTATTTTAAGAACATTTCATTATTCTTTTTGCGTTTATTCAAATTAAAATCATCTTCTGAGACACAGCCATTGACACCATAAAAAACAACAATTTAATAGAAAAATAATCTTTCATAAGCACGTGTTCATACTAAAACTTTTCCGACATCCTGCTCAATGGAGGTACTGTGGAGATGATTGTATTCGAGGACAAAATGAACAAATGCTTTAACTAATGAAGCGGAATTATTTTGATTCGCAACTCCAGTTACGGGTTAATTGCTAAAATATTTTATTCTTGTAATAAATTAATGAGTTGGAGAAATCTTTTATTTCCTGGACCTTCATTCAACAGCCAAGAACGAGGAGTACATCTTTTCCTTTCTTCACGTAAAAATAATTAAAAACAAACATTAATAAAAGAGAATACCTTTCTCCTATCATGTCATATGAAATCGAGATGACATTTATTTTAATCACCACAAGGAATTTCATTGAAGTATTCAATTCCCTCTTCAGAATATTATATTCCCGAAATTTTTCTTGCTGGTTTTTTAAAAATTCCTTCTAATGGAAATGATTGCAATGGGGGAAAAATGCAATGCTACCTGAGGGTCTTGCTTTTATTCCTCGAAGAATGTCATCTTAGTCTGACACTAGCACATTCAGCCGCTGGGTGCTGCAGTTGCAGTTAAAGGAGAACTTATTTTGACATCAGATTTTTTAAAAAATAACAGAAAGGTTTTTAGGAATGACTGAGAAATGAAGGGGAGGGGGATTGTACTCACAATTCTTTTTTTTTCTTTCTTTCTAAAACACTCTTTTGTTGGAAATATTTCGAGAGCAACATCGAAACAAAAGAGCAAGGAAAATTCACGGATTTCGAAACAGCTATTCTTTTTCTATTCCCAAGCCCTATTCTTTTGTTTCGTTTGAGCATTCGCTGTGGATACTTTGGATGGAAAAAGGGATTTTGGACAGCAGCTGCATTGGGGAAATCATGTGCATAATTTTTTACGACTCCGCTCCGAAATCCGTGTATTTGTAGCTAACACGAAAATTCAATAGGAGTGACGAAGTTGCCCGTAAGAGAGCGAATTCTTTTCTCTCATCGATCTACGCCCGAATGAACCTTCAGTGCTTTGATTTTATAGTTCAAAATACCTGGCACCTATATTTAAGCAATTCAGGAGGAAATATTAGTTTGAATAACATGAGACATTTATGAAAGGTGACGATAAAATTAATATTGTTGCGAATGCTGTAAGGATACTTACCAACACAGTTCGTTACATCGTATTAAAGAACGTTATACGATCATTTCTATTGGATGCTGACCGGATGCAGGATCAGTGCTTTACGGGCTTGACCAAAAGCTTGGTGACCATGGTGACAAATTTAGCGACTTTGGCGAAAAAAGGGATGAGACCGGAATCTTTAAGAATTAGGGTTATAGAGGTTAAATGTTCAAGAACCTTCTCTGTCGTGTTTCGGTAACTATAAAAGGCACTAAGAGTGGGATGGAGGCATTGGTTTGAGTCCGTCCTCATTATTAATTGAACGAGTTCTCTCCCGGAGCACTTCAACCTGCTTATTTTTGTTCCGTTACTGTGTTCTGATGTTTGCTAGATGCGTAAATGTTTATTTTTTGTGTACATACTAACTGTTCATTTGTCATCTGCGCATTCACGTTTTTGTGATAAAAAACGTCGTTATTTGCTACTGTGAACTACTGATTGTTTTAAACAGTGCTTCCATTACAGGCTAACTCATTGACTCTACAGGCAGAGTGGCAGAAATTCCATAACCAGCAAGTTAAAAAAAAATCCTTCGACACATTAGGGGTACAATTTATGCGAAGCTCGAAAACCTGTCGCAACAATTAATAATCAGACTTAAACATCGTCTAAATGATTAAAGTTAAATTTGCCAATTAAAAAAAGAGCATTAGAAAAAAACAAGAAATAGCTTTACGTCTTAAAAATTTCTGACTCGTTCTATTAAAATGACAAAATAGTCTAGAATAAAACAACTGTGTTTATGAAAATGTGGTGGGAATGTGGGAAGCGACTGAGGGAGCATTTGAAAGCACTTGGAAATATAATTCGTGATGGTAAGCCTCTTACGCTTGTGTTCATGTACTTTTTGGCATGAAAAATTACGTTTTGAAATTAAATTTTTGATATTAACTGCATTTATAATTTATAAACTATATAATGAAAATTTCCAATTACTATTTTATTTAGTTTTTAATAAATGTAATTAGTTTTTATAAGATACTTTGAGTTCGATAATTTAAAACATGTACTTCGCGTACATAGTGTTTTATAGCACGATTGAAATTCATTTGCAAAAATGAAATAATTACTCCTCAAAATAATTTTAGTATTTCATTTAAACGAATAAAGATTGTTTGCAGCACCGCATTCCACGTCAAAATTATAATTTATTTAATGCAAAACATGAAAATATAAAATAGGAATGAAGAATAAATAAATGAGTCATTAAATATTAAATTTTAATATCCATAAATTATACGAATTCTTTCATACATTTCTTTATTGAGCCTTCATTTGCAGAACCATCATTTTTACCTTTCTTCCTTTGGCTATTTTTTTTTTTTTTAATGCTGGTCGTGAATTCATGCACGAAAATGCTGCTCTAAATAACATGTCTAAAATTCTTTCAGAGATGTTATTAAATGATTGAATAATGATATTTGGATCACTGAAACCTTTTTTTATAAATCTCATAACACGAGAAAAACGGGGGACCCTATTACTTTTAACAATCCTTTAAGTAAAATTAAAAGTACTTTATTATATTATATTATGAATAATTACCACTAAAATTGGTAGTTGTTATAATTATTTTTAACGTAGCATGTATATACACCCTCTTTCATTTAAAAGCAGAAATATCGAATATAAATGCGTAAGTAAAATACTGAGCAAGAAAGCGCAACTCAGACCGATGACCCGCAACGCACGCTGCGGCTGCGCCGTTTGAACCGCTAGAGGACATGGCTCGAGTGGAAGCTCATCGTTGAAGTGGAAGTTGAATAATTGTTAAGGTGTTTTTTTTAAATCTGTATAAAATCGTTTTTTTTTCAGAAAAGGCACCTATATCCTCTTCAGATAGAACTTTTTGAAATCTGATTAAAATATTTTATTTCAATATTTTATACCTTTATTACATCTTAGTAGTTCGTAAAAAAACATTTGTCGATGAAACAATTTTAAGTTCCATAATTTTAAGGTACCTCAGGTCTTAAGTTGAAATATCCTCGACAAAATACTATTTGATTTTCCTGCTTATTTAATAGCTATAATTTCCTATTTTAAAGCCTTATAAATGAAAAAAAAAAGAAAATATTTATTAATAATCTATTAAATCTTACATTGAATGAAATGTTAAACATTTTTTTGATATTACTCATGGATTTATATTCTAGTTACCTGTATTTTATGCATATTGTCCATGCTTTAACGTTTTGGCCGGGGCTACTGGTGAGTTGGGCCGTAAACAAACCAGGACTTGGAGAAATAAAAATCTATTTATTTCCAGCTATAATACATATATAATTTGCACAATTACACCTTCTTGATTAAATAGGTTACGAACACATAGGCAATTCAGAGTTCCACTAGGGGAAGGTGCTATGCCTCAAATAGTAAGGTAGTCTCTCTCGTAGAAGAAGGAGGGTGGAGTTCTTGAAACTCCCGCAAGATCTGGCCCGAGGTTCGGGATTCTCTGCTTGTCGATTAACCTGCTGGGTTTTGTAGAGCATAAGGTGATGAACTGGCTGGAAGAGCAACTCAGACGATAGCTGTTCAACTAATTGGAGGTATTTCCAAAGCTCGGATGAGCTTTCACACTTCAGACGAGACGCTGAATGGTTCCAAAGGTTCCGATGAACTCCACGTGGGCTCGGCTACAGGGCGAGGCGGCCTACGTACCTTCCAAATTCTCTCCTGAGAATTTTCCACAGAATTCCAAGTTGAATCATCCCTCCAAGCACCAGCTGTTGCTTCGTCAGTCTGCTCCTAACACCTCGCTTTCAATCCCTCTCCTCCTTTTTATCTCGGTCTCAAAAACCGGCCCTCGATGGCAAATGACCAATCACAAGAGAGGGGGAAACGGCGTCTAGCAAGGATACGTCTTGGTTCCGTCTAGTCTGCAATCTCTACCTTCCACAAATTCATCCGTTATCTATAGTTGCTTTTCCTGTGGGAAAGCAATTTGATACATTCCTCCTTATCTATCCGAAAACGTCACAATGCATTGCTGTAGAGATGCATATCTTATCATGCTTATCATATCTTAATTCTTTTAATGGTGTCGATGGTGTAGAGACAATTTTTCTTGCACCTTTAGGGGTACTTTTACTAGAAGGTGGTGACGAAATATCCCATGACCTTGCAGTTGCATTCCATCATTCGATGATAATTCTTCTATTAATTTGTTTTCCTCCAAAGATGATTTTTAAATTGTTCTTTTCCTCATTTCGTGCCGAAGAGAATTATCTCCTATTTCAACACGGACAGAGTTATATGCATTCGTAATTGCAATAAGATCATTCATTAATTCCTGTGAGCTCTAATTGGTGCTTTGTAACCATTTCGTATAGCAAATGGCAACTATTAATTCAGCAAACTGTTTAAATACTTGCATTGGCCGTCTTTATCTTTACTGTACATTGGTAATATGCAAAATAATTTCCTCCAATATGTATCCAGCGTGCATATTATATGCGTTTTCAATAACAGATTATTTTGCGTTAGCTTTTATCAATTATTTTGGCCGTCTTCTGTATTTTTGAATTGGTTTATTACCTGTACATGTGGATAATATAATCAGGTTTTATTATCTTTCTATTTGGAAGACACATTTTACAATAATCTGTGACTTATTCATCTCATTTTCCTCTTTTATTGCATAGGTCAGGTTTCATTACTTTCGATACATGAGAAATCCTGCTGCTTTACCTAAACTTGCAGTTAAAATTTTTGATAGAATCGCTAAAATTGCTGAATTAAGTAGGTATTTTCATAGATTATAATATAGATGGAAAGGTATACTTTGGTAATGAATTTAACCAGATGC
The DNA here is from genome assembly GCA_026289955.1 of Argiope argentata. Taxonomy (NCBI): domain Eukaryota; kingdom Metazoa; phylum Arthropoda; class Arachnida; order Araneae; family Araneidae; genus Argiope; species Argiope argentata. The sequence goes on along the minus strand of JAOUZG010031957.1, from coordinate 2,405,329 downwards.
TAATAATTTTATTTAATAAGAAAATATACTAGAGTTTATTTTAATAATAAATATTTAAAGAAATGTACTCATATTTCCTGGGTTTTCTGTTCAACGCCATTTTCTTTAGATTTCTATTTATTAACGATGGATATGAAAAAAATACCGAATTAAAGTACTATTTATTGATGAAAAATGCAAACATAATTCATAAATGTTCAAATGTATGAATTTTTTTCGTTGAAATTTTACCTTACCTGATAGAAAAAATGAAGCAAATGGCAGTTACACATATGTGCGCCTCAGGACTGAAGAGGATATAAATAACCTTAAAATCAAACCATTTTCAAGATATAAAATTTGATCTAAATCTTTGTAGCCGTTTCCGAGATACACGAAATAAATATAAGAATTGCTCATTTAAAGATGCAGGATAAAGAGCGTTGCGAAAACAAATTCTAACCAACCATGCAAAAAATCAAAATCGAATCCCTGAAATTAAATGGCTACTTTGTTTGATGCGAGAGGTAAAGATTTTTTCGTCGGGCGCTCATTTATTTATTCAGTGTGAAATTAGGTAGACGCAGGATGAATAATTTTAGAGAAAATATAAAGAAAGAAACATTTCCTCCGTAGGGATGCGCTGAGCTTGTAAATCAAGCTTTCGAAATCCACGAATCCATTGTGCTGGGCTGACAAATCACCGCACGACGTTCTGGAGACGCATGACAAGACGACATAATTAATGACGAGGAGGGAGGAAGGGTTGTTGTCAGTGGTTGTCAGTTTATTTGGACATATCTGGTGGCGCCGTTTCAAACCAATCAATGCCCATGCTGAGGACTGTCCTCTCTTGAGATTTGTGTCTCATGGGGGGGGGTCTTCCCAACACATCTTATGGTATGTGTGTGGGTGGGGTGCCGCTAAAATGAAGTGGAGGGACTGAGGTTCACATTCATTTGCCCAGGGGTTTGCTTATAGAGACTAGTCGGATTCATTTGTAGTGTCAGTAATGAAGGTGTATCTCAACAAATGTTCCGGGGAAATCATTCATATAATTAAGTGAGAAGTCACTGAGTTTTTTAGGACTTTCTCTTAATAAGTGTGCAACACAAATGATATTCATCTAAAGCAGGAATTCTGAATTATCTCATTCCTTAATGTGAAAGAATTGGTTGAAAAATTGCATTACTGATTTACGTTCATAATTTTTATACTGACATTAATTGACATATAGTGACATTTTTTGACATTAATTTTAAAATTCTGTTTCCCATTTTAAACTTGAAAAATTGAAACTGCATTGAATTGCCTTATAGTAATAATACTAATCATTTTTCGGTTTACGAAAGTAATTATCTTGAGAGAGTCATTAATTAACTGAAGCTGTTCAAACAGAAAATATTATAAAAGGGATAATTATCATCTGTAAGAGGTTCCTAGTTATCTCCTGCAATATTTTGGGCAGAAATCTCAAGAAAAAAAAATCTATGCAAATCAATAAATGGGCAACTAAAGACAAACACAGCATTGAATAAATTCTGCACAGAAAAATATATCCTTTCATACCAGTGTAAATGATATCCGCTAAGGAAATAAAATGCTATTGTTTTAAACAGAACTCCTTGTCGTATGATTCTGCCTCATATCCACTGGGTGTCTGGCTCATTAAATGAAATTTTCAGGGCTATCTTTTATTTACGTTTTATGTTCTCAAGAGTACTGAAAGTTTTGTAAAATTTAAGATAAAATGGACGCTTTTGCCATTTTTTTGAAAAAAGAATGTTACTGTGAAATGCAAATCACAGCAAACTGAAAAAAAAAGAGAGCCTCGGTAAGCTTCCTAACTTCAAAATGCTTTGGAATGGGGATTGGAACTACATCTGGTAAGGAATCGTAGCGTAATATTTTGAAGAGATACTCAAAATTAATGAAAACTAACAACCGACTGGAGGTATGGGAAATTCATCTATACAACTAATAACAATTCGTTTAAATATTTCGAAAAAGAAAAGATTTAATACGCGTCTTTGTGTGTGCGCGGTGTCTCTGTTAAGTGCCAATCAGTTAAAGAACAAAAGACATAGTATAGTAGAACAAAGACATGCCTAGTATTCTATTAAAAGATTAAGTGTAGTTAATATTTACAAAGATTTAGAAACGATATAGTTTTAATGAACGAACCAACTGTATCTATTATCATAAAATGGAGCATCGAACATCTAAACAGCAATTACTAGACAACAATACTTTACATAAGTAAAGTAATTTTTCCTTTTACAATTTCTTACAGTCTCTTTCCCCTCCATTTCCTTTTAAAACTATTCCTTCAGAAATATTCTCAAAACATTTGCATGCCTTTTCTCATAAAAGTAACAGGTGTCTTTGTAGTAAGAACTTCGTAGAAAGTATTTGAAGGTCCTGGTGGTTAGGTCTCGGTTTTGGAACCGGAGGGTTCATGACCCGATTCCACCTAAGAACCGTCGAGTAAGCGAGTCTGGTGCACACTCAATGTGGATATTTAAAATTTTCAATTTGTAGAAATTAATTAATTCATCAGATGATCTTATTCTTTCAGTGACTATATGTTTTTGAATTTTTATGGTGTATAACTGGAAATTGATACAAGCTGTTGTATTTATTTTATAATGAATTTATAAAAAACAAAGATAATTATATTGGACAAGATATATATCATACGTAGATATGAATATTATGGCAAAAAAATACATATTCAAAGTATTTACTTCGAATATTAATATTTCAGTAGCGTAAAGATCATATTGATCAGCATATCAATATTTCACTAGACTGCTGTCATATTTTCAATAAGTTTCGCATAATCTCATTGAGAACTCTACATCATATAAGCAAAATATATGAGGAAAATTTTTAGATTTTTTGGAAGAAAAATACACACTATATGCACAAAAATATATGTAAGATTATGTAACGAAATCAGCAGTGAATGTTGTAAACAGTCCAATTTTTTTTTTTTTTTTGTGAAACAGCAAAAGACCAGGTATTTTTTCTCTTAAATTTCTAGTTAGTTGACTGTAAATTGAAAAATGAATCGTATTTGTTACATGCAGAAGGATCCATAATGGAATTAAAAGCTATGAAGCTTTCAAAATCAATTTTGTAAGCTGTTTTCAACCCTTTCAATTGCTGACATAACAAAATTCATAGCTTCATGAATCAGTGAACTTGCATCGTAGATGAGTTCATTTATTTTTTGTTTGTTATGTGGAGTGACCAATTCCTAATTTTAACTATGATCAGATGACGAGGACGATACGCGTGACGAATTCCTCCTATCTAAATTTGTGAAGTGGGAGCACAATTGACCATTTGTAAAAATCGATCTTGAATCTGCAATCCTTCCGCCGAGAGACAGTTATAAGGTATCTGCTGGTGATACCCGAGATGGAATGATGCCTGCCGTCGCAACCAGGGGCAAACACAAAGAGTTGCATTTCCATGAAAGTTTGCCGTAAGTATCGCTTCGAATATATTTGTGTGATCGAAAAATAGAACTAAGAATGAAAGAAAAAAAGGGGGAATGGTACTTAAACAAACATTTATTTTTTTCTAACTTCTATAGAAGAATGGGCACTTGAAATGGAGTTCGTTGCTCATCTTGACTTCTAAATAATCTTAGCAAGAATGTAGGGGGAGAAAAGCTGCGGATTCACTGACTGCCACCAAATAATCCATCTGTCCACTCTCCTAAGAAAGAAGGAACTTCGAAATCTCAGCTCACACACTATAGGGGAAAAGCAAAGGTTTCTAATGCTATCTTGAAACCGAATTGGATGTGTTTTCTCTAGGCTTCAGTTTTACTCAAGGACAAAGGATATGTTCATCTTTTTTTTCCAGCTCTTTTTCGGAGAGGGGAAAACGGAAAAATCAATGATTGGATTTCTTTTATTCTTATAGATGCCTTTTTTTCCCCAAATCAGGATTACAGAGTTTTCGCAGAAACACAAATTGATAAATTTCTTGTCTGTCTCGTTTGTCGACTTGGCTTTTCAATACACTCTGCTTTTCATCAAAGCTCTGCTGTCTCTCTAGAGGGGTAGTGATGATCACGAGGGTATGAAGACAGTTCTCCATAGTTTCAATAGTTGTCATGCCTCACTTCGATTTTGTTGCAGCATATCCTACTGTTCAGCGATCATCTCTCTATGTTTATCATGTGTAAATTGTAAGTTTCGAAATACTAATAAAAACGTCATCAAGTTAAAATAAGTCTCATAAATTGTTTGAAATTGAGAGTTGGTTTTAAAGTGTCAGTGGTCAGGCTTCAATCATTGTAAACAATTTGTAAAAAGTGTTTACATGTGGCATTATTAAATCAAAATGCATGAAGAAGTATTTAATATGAAAACATGAACGTAAAATGTAAGTAATATAAATATTCAAAATAAGTTAACTATTCAAATAAGAAAATATATTAATTACTTTTTAATTATTTATATTTTATTTCACTACATAAATTATAATATTATATAATAAACAAAACATTAATATAGTATTATATAATAAATAAAACATAAAGTTTAGTATAAATGGCCAAAAAGTATACCAATGATCTTACTGGGTTTATATTAATAGAAAATATATATTTCCTTGCTCTAAAAACAGGTTAAAAATAAAAATTTAATGCTTTTTAAACATCAAACTAACAATTAGATAGCGTATAGAAATTGTTATCGGACAAGCCATTTACAAACACAAAATATTCACTTTCCATCACTTTAGAATTAAAAGAAATTATGGATTAAATTAATATTTTTTGACGATGCTTTTAAAATACGCTCGTTTGTTATTAGAAATCATTTGTCTTCAATAAAAATTTGCAAAATATAAAATGTGATAAAAGGAATGGTTTCAAATCTATAACAATTTAAAAACATTTCAGCAGAATAAAACATTTATGACCTAAAATTCCGCATTTGTTCATTTATTTTAACAAGACAAATTTGATTAACTGGATATTTATTCCTTTTGTAAAATTTCTTTTTAAGGAAGGAATTAAATATGAAGAATAAACCCACGGATATAAAAATACATTTGAATAGGTTCTGTTCTGTTAAATGTATCTGAATAGGTAAAGGGATCACTTTGCTTCTTTCTGTTAGTTGTCATCACCCTAGCTTTTCAAATATCTATATATTGAGTTTGCGTTAAATTTGAATTTATAAATTCTTTTCATGTGAGCATTGGTAAGCAAAATTATTATATATATTAACAACCACAGTAATTCGTACAAATTAATTGATTTAAAAATCCAATCATTGTGAATAATTATAGGTTATTATTATGGTTGCTATGATTAATATAAATAATAACCGAGTGATCGCATTGATGGTATCCATAACTGTACAGTGATAAAAAAAAAGGCAGTATTAAGTATCAAACAAAATTATTGTTATTATCGCCATGTCAGATGATAGTTCGCCAATTTTGCTAACCATTCTTCTTGTAAATTCTGAATTTTGTTTTTTGTTCATTCTTTTTGTTTGTATCTCTCTTGGTTGTTGGCATTCTATGATGAGCGTCTTGTAATGAAAAGTATGGAACTGGTAATTAAATATTGTGGAATAGAAATTAGTTCGATCATTCCAAAAACAAGCCAGCACTCGTCAATACTTTATTGAAAAAGTGGTATATACAGTCCATTTAGTATTCTACATTTTGGTCCGTCGAGTCTGAGTTTTTGAATGGTTTCATTTCCGTTCGCTTGGATTAGTTTGTGGAATATTTGACTGAATATTTTTTATTTAAAAAAGTGTGCGTCGAAGCTTAGTTAACTCGCTTCAAAAAATTTCTATCTTTGGACAAATTGGATGAAGAATTCAATGACGAAATTGAATTATAAACAAAATGAAATAGAATAGAAGATATAAAATCATACGTTTACGAACTACGCGAAAAATACTGTGACGCTGTGAAGAATGAAGCTGAAATGGATCAAGTCGAAGATGAACTGTTTGGATATCGACTTCAGAATTGAAAAATTAGAGGTAAGAATGAAACACCTCATTAAAAACTCTAAAATAGATAGTGATATACATAATATTGAAGATAAACGAACTTCTATGTCAAATTGTATAAATTATCGCATACCTGAAGTGCCTATCCCTACATTTTCAAGCAATTATTTAGAATTTGCAACATTTAAAAATCAATTTAGTTATTGGATGCAACAATAATTTGTCAGATACTGAAAAATTATATCATGTTCGTGCTTCGCTTAAAAATGAAACAAAACTTTTGGTAACAGAAGATACATTTATGTCTTTATTCCAGACATTGAAAGACATGAAAACAAACGAATTATTGTTGATAACCATATTCAATCAATTTTAGAAATTGAAAAACTATTACATGAATCGCATAAAGAATTAAGAAAAATTGTTGATAACATAAATAGAAATTTAAGAGCTTAAAAAATTTAAAGTTTGAAAGAAACAATTTTTGCAAAATCCTTATTTTAAGTATTGTTTTGAGAAAATTGGATCGAGAAAGTCAAAAACATGTCGAGCTTTCATTAAAAAACATCGAAGCACCTGAATTGGATAATTTATTAGCTTTTATGTAAAAAAGAAGCCAGGTCTTGGGAAACATTCACAGGAATAGTTCACTGAAACTGAAGCAACCTTCGATTCGAAACAAAAGTTTTGTGTTGAATTCTAATGGGAAAAGTAAGAAATGTAAAGTAAGAAATGTATTATCACATCTAATATATTCTTGCGATATATTAAAAAAAGCTTTCCTCTAAAGAAAGATACGATGTAGCTAAAAAACATAATTAATTCATTAATTGTTTAATGACCGACGGGTCATCATTTAAGTAGTTGTTCATCTAAGTATTTATGTAATCAATGTGTGAAAAAGCATAATTGTTGCATATTTCTAAAGAATCAAATAGTCCTGATGTCTTCTATTAGCTGAATGTTTTGTCTGACTCATTGCCGGCTCCCAGCTCTAATGTCAATAGATCCCTCGATTCAAGTACTCCTGCCGCACGGCCCGGTGGCTATGAAAGTGTAAACTACGCGGCAGGAAAAGAATTGTTGCTTTCCAGCACCGGCTTTTTTTTTTAAAACGAAAGTCAAAACCGTCGTGTTTGCTACAGCAAATGTTTATATCAAATCTACTAGTGGAGAAAGATAGAATTAGAGAGCAATTTCAGACCTTGGATCGATTTCTAATTATGTAAGCACTCATTGTGCAAATTTATGAGAGTTAGAGAAAGAAAACATTGCGGTTTCTGGCATTAAGAATTTTTAGAGACTTTAGAATTTGTAGTTGTTCAAAAAATAACAGATCTTACTCTGTCGAGATATGTTTCTCATATTGATAGCCAAAGAATATTAATTTAACTGATCCATCATTTAATAGGCTTGGGAAAATACCTGTTTTATTGCGTGTGGATGTCTTTTTCTAAATTTTGAAACCTAATAGATTACAGATTTTGGAACAAAAAATAATAATGCAGGATTCTGAATTTGGATATGTGGTTAGCGGAGCAACTGAAAATCCAGTAGCTGAAAATCGCGTGTACTGTGGCCTATCAAGAAAAACAAAATTTAAGTGAAACTGAGGCTGTCGAAGAAGAAAATATTATTCAAGGAAATGAGGAAAGAATATATCAGGAGGATTTTGTCAAAACTCATATTAGAATGGATAGCAGTCATTATGTGGTTAAAATGCCAATGAAAGAAGAAAGTAGTTCTCAATTAGGAGAATCGAAAAGCATCGCTCTTCGGAGATTAAATTGGCAATATAAATGATTAAAAAAGAAACAATTATGTGGGAATAATATTAAAATTTCATAGACGAATACCAAAACTTGGGTCACATGTCAGAAGTAGACGAATGTGAAGAGCCTGATATTACTACATTCCTTATCAAGGTGTATACCGTCCGCAGAATAACTCAACCCCGCTTCGTGTTGTCTTTAATGCCTCACAAGTCATTCTAACCGGATATTCTTTAAACTTTTTTCTATTGAATGGTGGAACTGTTCAAGAAAATTTTTTTTTCAATTTCGTGTCGTTTTCGAACTCATCGTTTTACATTTTATAGTGGATGCTAAAAAAATGTATAGGCAAATTTTAGTTGAGGAACCGCAGCAAGATTTTTTGAGGACTGTATGGAAAAATAGTGAGGACGATCCTATCAAAATTTACAAACTGAAAACCGTGACCTGTGGCATGAGTTGCGCGCCATTTTTAGCAACAAGAACTCTAAAACAATTGGGGATTGATGAAGGTGAAAACTTCCCAGTAGCAGCACCTGTTGTCATGTCGAACTTCCACATGGACGATTGTTTGTCTGGATCGGACACATTGGATGCTGCAAAAGAATTGCAAACCCAACCTACTCAAATGTTTGCTTGATGTGGGATGGAGTTGTACAAAGGGTGCTCTAACAGCCCTGAAATGTTGAATTATAACTGTAAGAATAGTGATTACTTGTTCGATTCCTCAAACGAAGTAAAAGCTCTGGAATTTTTATGGAAACCTCAAATTGATTGTTTTTCCTTCAGAATAACTGTAGATAATTCTGCTAAATATACAAAAAGAACTGCTTATTAGTTATTGCAAAAATTTATGATTTCTTTGGCTTGCTTGGACCTTTAATTTAAAAGAAAAATTTTCATGCAAACTCTTTGGTTTTTAAAAATAGATTGGAATGATTCACTTCCAACAAAGGAATCTCAAGAGTGAACCCAGTTTTTGGACTCACTTCGCAAGGTTGATGATTTGGACATCAATAGATTTGTTCTTGTGAAAAACGTAAAGGTTGTAGAACTTCGCGGATTCTCAGATGCAAGTGAAAAAGCATATGGAGCAGTCATATAAGGTAACGTATTGAATGGAAAAATCACTAATCTTCTTTGTAATAAATCCAGAGTTTCCCCTTTAAAGACAATTACAATTCCTAAACTTGAATTGACTGCTGCTGCGCTCTTATCTAAACTTGTAATAAAAGTTGTAAAGTTCTTAAAGATAAATATATTGTCTATTCATTTGTGGTGAGACTCGAGCATCGTATCATCCTGGATGCAGCAATCGCCACATCTACTCAAAGCATTCGTTTCCAGTAGAGTGAGTAACACCCAAAAGTTAACAAGTGACCTTCAGTGGCACCATGTGCATTCGGAAGAAAATTGTTTTTGGAAGAAAAGTGTTTTTGCTCATCTTGGATAAAATAGTGTTTTGATTAGTTAGGGTAGGGGCTAATTTAGAAATTAAAAAAGTTGTATAACTTAATTGAAAAATCAAAAGATAAAATATCTGATTATTGTTCATCTGAAGATGTAATTTGGAAGTTTATTCCCCCAGAGCAACTCATTTTGAAGGCATTTGGGAGTCCGGTGTTAGGTCCTTTAAATTCTATTATAAAAGGGTAGTGGGAACCACTAAATGAACGTATGAAGAATTCTTAACTGTTAGTAATCAGACTGAATCTGTCTTAGACTCCATTTAGTAATTGGTCGTCCTATAACTGCAATAGCGGAACCTGAAATTAACATACCTTCAAATAATTTAAGTAGGTGGAAGGTAGTAACCAAATTTGTACAAACAATTTGGAAAAATTGGCCTCATTATTGTTTAAATCACCTCCAAAAGAGATACAAATGGAACTTTAAAAAATAATATTGTTCTAGACAACTTTGCAGCTATTTTGAAAGAAGACAACACACCTCTTGTAAATGGCCTTGAAGTCGCAATGTAGAAATAATTTCAGGTAAAGACAACAACGTGAGTGTAGCTACAGTTCGTACTGCTACAGGCACATACAAAAGGCCAATATTTAAGTTATGTTTGCAGCCAATTGAATAATTTCATTATACATGTTTGTAATTACTTGCATAAATAATGCTAATTGTATGTGAATTCGCATTGAATAATTGTATGTAAGTGTTGTTTACGCCCATTTTTAAATTGAATTGAATTTTAATATGTTATATCATTTACTTGATGATTAATTGAATAACATAATTATTCAAGGCGGGGGGGGAATGTTAAATTAATATCAAACAAAATTATTGTTATAACCGCCTTGTCACATGGTAATTCGCCAATTATGGCAACCATTCTTCTTGTAAATTCTAATTTTTGTTATTTGTTTATGTCTCATTTGGGTGTTGGCATTCTATGATGAGCGTCTTGTAATGAAAAGTATGGAACTGACAATTAATAGAAATTAGCTTGGTCATTCAGAAAACAAGCCAGCACTTGTCGAAACTTTATTAAAAAAAGTGATGCATACATTCCATTTAGCATTCCACAGGTAATGAGATCCATTTTTCATTTCATATACAGTAAGACCCCGCTGAACGCTGTTTCGTTTAGCGCTGTTTCGGTTTAGTGCTCTTTTATTTCAACCCGGGGATTCCACGAAATCACTCGCAGCATACGGGGATTCCCCGAAATATTATGCAGCGATAGGTTTCAAATACATATCCGAAAGAGTGTACTTGTATTTCTTGTTTGGTGCGGTATTGTACAGACATATTTTTATTATTGGAAACATTTGTTGACATTATTGTAAGTAGGTATTAATTTAAATATTTAATACTATATTACAGTGTCAAATATTTTGATCTTTAGTTTTTTACCAAGGTTGATAGTGAAAAAGAAAAGAAAGCAACCAGAAAAAGCATTTCACTCAAAACTAAAATGGAAGTCATTAGAAGATTAGATTCTGGTGAACGTCAAACTCTAATTAGTGCTTCATTGAATTTGCCAACTTCAACAATAAGGACCATCATGAAGAATAAAGAAAAAATACCGTTATCGGCAACTGCAACTACGTCAAGCTCTGCAACTAGAATTACCCGTT